>VDFB02358898.1:0-68823 GCA_007258455.2 Sequoia sempervirens
TGAGATACTCAAACCTTTGAAAGAGACTTGGATTTTGACAATAGTAAAATGTATACAAATTTGGATTGTTCCTTTGATGCACATTTGTAAAAGTTGAAATTCAACATTTCTCTAAACTCGTAAAGCATAGAAAACCTTTTCTTACAAGCTTTTTGACTAAGACCTTTGGACTTTGGTTTTTGGATTTTGATCTTTCGGGAAATCATTTGAAAGAGCACATGTGTGAGGTCCAATTGCTTATTTTCTTTGCTTAGTGAGTTCTTTTTACCACAAACAATTCTTGAGTAGTTTTTCAAACTAAATGTCCAATGTCCCAATTTCTTCTCATCGCACAAGGTCCATTATGTGGAAATCAAGGAAATTAAGGCAAAAGTTCCCTATTGTTGACTTTAGTGAGAAAATGGAGATATAAATTCAAATTCTTAGAAGCCTCTAAGGATAGAATCCCTAGGGCAAGCAATAACACTTTAATTTTTTCAAAGGTATTTGCTTCCTCTAAAGGGTTTGAAATTTGATGATCATGTTGAATGTTTATTTCCCACTATTTTAAGATTCAATCAAAGTGTTTTGATTCCAAGAACATGCACAACCCTATGGATAAATGAGACAATATTTGTTGAGTTCCAAGTTGGATAAATCCAGCTACGCCTACTCTTAGCGGATGATTAGATGCTTGACCACATAGGATCCCCCTTATAGTGCACTCGCTTCTTAGGTCAGCCAAGCATCAGTACCCATGAAACTCCCATGGAATACTTTTCATCTCTACTAAGAGTCATAAAAATGTGGGATGGCTTCAAAACGACCGTTCTTGCACCAACAAATAGATTAAGGATTTAGGACTTCTAAACAAGAGGTTCTAGTATAGGCATTTCCTTCGTGGGGGATCAGAGGTTCTAGTATAGACATTTCATTCATGGGGGATCATCCATATAGCAAGAGACCATTACACCACTTCTTGCGGAACAATCCTCATGATACTAAACTCAAGTAGCCACCTTATACTGGTTGGAAGTCGGCTTGGCTGGCGTGTTCCCGGTTAGTTTCATTCCCACATGGTGATTACTTTTTCCCTGGCAGACCCTCTGGATAAACAAAAGTGAGCAAGCACATCCATAGATTCGATTAATCTTTGTTGAGGAAACAAGAAACACACATGATATACTCCTCACACTCTCAAGATTTTGTTCAATTTAAAGTCAAATTGAAGTGTGAACAATCACTAACAATATATCACAAAAATCCTTTGATTCTCAAGATCAACATGAGGCGTAGGAGAGGCATATGTATTTATATGATATTACTTAGGATAAGAGTTTACAAAACATAAAAGCACATGTTCATTTTAATCCCTCAAAGCAATAATTGGATTATTTTTAAGCACCAAAAGGAAAAGTGAGATTTGTTTTTTCAATTGTTAAGCCTTAAAAAAAATCTAGTAAGTTGCCTAAGGTTCGTTTTAATTCCTTTTTCTTGTTCTTTTTAAAACCCAAACAAAATTAGTGAGTCCTGAGGAGCATGAAGGTGACAAAGTCCTTAGAAAAGGGATTATAATTCCTGCCCAAAGTGTTTAAAAACACTTGATATAATGAAATGATGATGCCATACAAGCCTTCATCTTTGTTTCTTTCCTTCACATTTGATTAATCCAACCTACAAAAACGGGTTAAAACTATAGAAACAAAGGTCAAAAACTAGTTAGTAGTTAAAAGCAATAAAAATGAAATAGCACATGTTGAAATTAATTTGAAAAGTGTCTTTTACCCAACTCCAGCAATGCAGTCTGTAGAGGTGACATAGTTTGAATAAGTTAGCAGTGTTATATAGCGCTACTAGGGACTGATAGCGGTGGACTGTGGAAAACTAGTGAGTGCAAATATGGTGATGTATTGACCAAGTGGCATTGTTTGGATTTTGGACATTTGGTCATAAAAAAATATCCCACCGTCGCTGTTTGAAAATCGAATTTCTGGGCAGGAAGAACACAGCGTCATAGTTTGGAGTTTTATAGCACCGCTAAATGGCACCCCTGGACTAGTAATGGTGTAGTTTGTTTTTCAGTGGTATTTTTTTCCTATCGACACAAAAAGTTCAAAAAAACCACAGAATTTTGAAGAAAAATGTGTTAAATTCTTCAAGTTCGCCCTCCTTCTAGTGCCAAAATGTGAATGGTGATCCTATACCTACATAAACACAATCAAACAACACATCATTAGTCTATTATCCAAGTTAAATCAGCATTCCCCATGGAATTTATTTGAAATGCAAATAAACAAGAAATAAGTGAACACAATAAAGAAAGTTGTTAAATCCTATCTAATGCAAACAAACTCTCAATCCCATGGGGGAATTGATGCCATTTTGATGTGGAAAATGGCCCTTTCCCCAATCCCTTGTAAGCTTGAATGATGATTTGATGAAGATTTGATGCTTCCTTGGTGAAATTCATGCATAACCTACTTATGAAAATGTGAAAATGGATGAACAATGGATGAGAAAATTCAAAATATCAAGATAATGTCTTTGCATGAAGTTGTGGATCCAAAATCCAAATGAGAGCCTCTTATTTATAGATGTGAAGGATGGAGGATGAGGAAAAATGGATGAATGTGGGACAAAATACCAACCAATAGCATGAAGCCACTTGTCAACATGTGAGCGGACAAAGGTGGAGGACATTTTGGTGAATGTGCAATTAAATGCAATGAGGTGGAATTTCAAAATGGATGAAATGACAAGTTGGAGGGAGAAGAAAATGAAGTTAATGCCACTTGGCTCAAGGCAAAGGACATGTAAGAAACTTAAGTACCTTGTTGCATGTACAAACCCTTTTGGAGGGACTTTTCAAACTTGGAGAATATTCTCTTTTTGATTCCTTTTTGAAAGTAATTGAAGATTTAATAAATCAATTGAAATGATTTTCATGAGCAAGTTGCAAAATCTAGAGGATTTGGTGATTAAGATTAAGATTAATTAGGATTTGATTAATTAAGAGGGAGATTAGTTGATTTGACCATTTTGACTTATACTTTTGGATTAATTTAAATCAAAATGGGAAGAAAATGAATTAGACTTAATTAAATAAATATTTTGATTTATTTAATTAAACAATATGGTGTTAGATTAAATCAAATAAAGATTAATTTATTTAATTTAATTGAATGACTTTAGAGATTTAATTAAATAAAATGATTTATTTAATTAGTAGGAGATGATGACTTAATTAGATAAAAAATGGTTTATTTAATTAAGAGATGAAATATGATGAATTTAATTAAATGACCAACAAAGGAGATGATTCAGGATGAAACGGTGTTAGTAATCAGGATCACGTGTATCAGATCAATTAGTACATTTTCCATGTCTACAAGAGGCAAAGGAGTAGGATGATATCATCAAGAGTTGATGTTAGTAGGATCATCATCTTTGAGTTGTAGATCATAAGGAGCTAGATATCATCAAACAAGTGGCAATGTAGAGATTAGATGTTGTTGCAGTTCATCTATTCTTGATAATGTGAATGATACAAGGATTGCAAATTGTTTGATGCAAGTGTCATGTTGATCTCCATAGTGTGAAGTAAAGTGCTGGTATTGATTGATGTCAAGCTTCAAAGGAATAATCAAAGTGTTGGTATTGATTGATGTGAAGCTTTAAAGGAATAATATTCTGCAGCTAAGTATATGTGGTGAAAATCAGAGATTTTGTCATTTGAATGCTTGTTTCTTGAGTTTTTGTGTCACATAGGGTTTCTAATGCAAAGGGTGTCTCATTTTGTTAAAATATTGGTGACTTGTTATAGCAGGTAAAGGTTCGCTTAAGAGACCACTTGAAGGATTTAATACACATTGTTTGTCGGCCGCTATTCCTAGGTCTTACTGACCTAGCAGGTAGAAAACATGTATTTTAATGTTTTCTTAGACATCAATAGTTATTATTTAAATAGTGATTTGGTGGGTTGTAATAATTGAAGGTTCACATTCAAACCAAATAATGGCTACTACTATTAGTCTACACTTTGACGAGAATTTGAGTGCTTTGTTCCCTTGTTTCAGTTATGCTCGATTTTGGTAAATGTTTTTTGAGTATCAATGATTTGAGAAAATTTGCAACGGTGGTGTGTGTGTGCATGACTATTCTCTGAGTCTAGAGAAGTATGGATTGAATATTTTGGCATTATGCTTTTTTTGAGATATTATGTGTTGAAGGAGACTTGACAAAGAGAAATGTTATTGAGATCATTATTTCTATGATCAGAGACCTCTTCCAATGTATTTAGGAGGTTAAAAATGTGATTAGAGTTTTGTGAGAGGGTTGGGAATTCAATGTTACCATGTTTTTGAAAAGATAAACACAATGATAGAAAGACATGCTTAATAGTGTGCTTTATCACTGTATACATGAATGTCTCTTTTCTTTGCATAGTTTATTCTTATCAATGAGTTCACAAGCCTATGCAGTTAAGTTTTCTATGAAGGTTTAGCACAGGAAGAAATAATTGAGTGATAATGCTCTGTATTTATGTAGTAATTCTTCTTTGGATAGTTTAATGAAATATAGAAGAGGATCACTAATGACTACCAAAGTTTTTGAAAATAATGATTCTTGTGTTAAGACAATTCATAAAATGAGATATTTAATCAATAATGCAAAGTGATGTATATGTGTGGCAGAAGATTTTGGATTTTTTGGTTGTCATTGATGCCAACAATATTAGAATAAATGTATTTGAAGCTGTATATGTTGAGAATATTGAGAAAATTGTAATAAATGAGTTCTAGGTTGTCAGTGGTGAAGTGAAGCTCAGTACGGTGGTTATTTTTGTACCTTGTTGATCAGAGGTTGTGGAATAAAGGGCTTGTTTCTGAGTGTATCTAGTTTATCCACGTTGAGTTTCAGAGATCCGCATGAAGATTTGATTGAGTTATGAAGATTTCCATTCAGACAGTTTTTTTGTTTCTTCAGTTGGTGTTCCTGATTGAAGATGATGTTATTTTAGTTAGTTCAGTTTTTGTGGATGCTTCTCTTGTGATTCATGATGCTTGTGGATGTTTCTAGATCATGCTCTATCTTTGTTGCACATCCACATTGATCATTGTAATTATGGTTGGCAATTTTCTCTTGCATGTTCATGTTTTTCTTGTTCTTGGCTGACATAATGTTTGTAGCGTGTTGTGCATCTTCGAGGAGAAATTAATTGAAGTGTCTTCATGATGGAGATGTTTATTTGGGTCCTCAATAAGTTTTTTCCAACCTTGGTTTATTCACATTGATAATCTTTAATGTTTTGGGTTGACAGTTTATATTCATTTTATTATTTCTTTGTGGCCGACTAGTAGGCATGAAATTTCATGTTGCGGATATATAAGAGCAATTTTTTATTTGAATTTAATTGTGAAAAAGGTGTGCTTCTATGTGTGTGCAGGAATAATTTTCTAAATCATTGGAAGGCATAGTAGAGTGTGAAGAATTGTGAATAATTGTGAAGAAGAGTGAAGAAGTGTTCATGTGCTTAAGTGGAACTGTAATCAGGCATTAGCAGATGCTATTTTATCAGTTCAAAATTAGGATGGCTTTAATATAAATATCTTTGTAAGACAGTGTGTCTTCCTTTGTAATTGAGTAGTGAGCTCTAGGAAGTGTGCCTGAATGCATGTACATTCCCCATATTTCATTTTCATTATACTTTTAACAGGGTATAATCTTGTGGATTGACCTCCACTATGGTTTTTCCCCTAACAGGGTTTCCATGTAAAAAATCTTTGTGTTATGTTTTTTTTGAAGTGTTGACGATTTATGTTTTCATGGTTAATAATTAGATTAGAGAATAAGGTTAATAAGTTGAATCATTTTTGAATTTATGTGACAACTAATTCACCCCTCTCTCAATTGTCTACCCTTATATTGCCAACAACAGACTTGAAGCATTTCTTATTTCTTTGCTCAAATAAGTGTGGTATCAATGAATTTTCAATAGGAGTTTGATTTGAAAAAGAAACATAAAGTTCTCTTTGTATACAAATGTTCTTATGTCTGAAATATTATGGTGTCAAGGTTTTATTGCTATAACAGGAGATAGGTTTAAACAAAAGTCATTGGTCATTTTTTTTATCAATTTGTTCATAGTATGTTGAAGAGCAATTTTGTAGAGATGGAGTAGTGGAGTGTATTGTAATAGGGTAACCCCTTGAAGTTATATCTTTTCTTTCATAGAGATTGGTCAATAATACCATGGAGTTTATGCTAGTGAGGCTTTGTATGCTAGTGAGGAAAATGTATGTATGCCAGTGAGGCAAGTGTATGCCAATGAGGCTTTGTATGGTAGTGAGGATTTTTAATTGGGATATTTAGCTAAGCCAGTGAGGCAATTTTCTTGAGTGGTTTTTCATCCCTATGAGGGTTTTCCACTCATAAATTATTGTGTTATGGTGCCTCTTGTTTTTGGTATAATTGGTTTTCATGATCAAGTTTTTAATCTTGTTTCTTTGTGGTTCAATCCAAATTCAAATTGGTTGAAGTATCTTGATTCTCTCTCTCTTGTCAATCAAGTAGTTTAAAGGTGTAAAAAGGTTAAAATATTATAGACTATTGACTCACCCCCTTCTCAGTGGTCCTAGTACTCCAACATATGCTTTGTCCTTGAGTGCATCACTTGATTCTTTGAAATGTTAATTGCACTTATATTATCACAAAAGATAGAAATAGGATCATCATACACAACTTTGATATCTTTCAATGTCTATTTCATCCATAAAACTTATGTGCAACAAGATGCAACACCAATATACTCATCTTCAGTTGTAGATAATGAAACTAAATCTTTCTTTTTACTCAACCATGCCACCAATTTACAGCCAAGAAAGAATGCATCACTACTTGTACTTATTCTATTATCTACACATCCAACCCAATCTACATTTATATAAGAACTTAGTGTAAATTCAGTATCCTTAGGATACCATAAACCATAATTTGGAGTGCCATTCAAATATCTGAATATTCTTTTAACAACAACATTTGTTTCCTTAGGATCTTCTTGAAATCTATCCAAAATATAGACAACATGCATAATATTTTTTCTAGTAGTAGTCAAATACAACAGTCTACCAATCATAGATCTATACTTGCTCTGATCAGCCTTAGGTGAATCATCACCTTTACCTAATTTGCAACTAGTCACCATAGGAGTGCATATCAGTTTGGAACCATCCATCCCAAACTTCTTCAACATCTCTTTCACATACTTAGGATGTGAAATAAAAATCCCTTCCTCTATTTGATTAATTTGTATCCCATGAAAGAAATTAATCTCATCAAACATACACATCTCAAAAAAAAAATTCATTTCTTCCACAAACATCTTACACATAGTTTCATTTCCTCAAAAAATAATGTCATCAACATATAAAACCACAATCAAGATTTTGTTATTTTCAATTTTAAAATACAAATTACTATCTTTTGTACCTTTGTTGAAACCTTTCTGAATCAAGTACCTATCTAACCTTGCATACCAAGCTCTAGGAGCTTGCTTCAATCCATATAAAGCTTTCTTCAATCTACAAACCATATCTGGTTGATCTGACAATTGAAATCCTTCTAGTTGTTCCATGTAGACGTCTTCTTCTAGTTCACCATTCAAAAATATAGACTTAACATCCATCTGATAGATGAAATATTTATGAGCATCAAACAATAAGAACATACTCATACCTTCCATTCTTGCCACTAGTTAAAAAGTCTCCTGAAAATATATGCCTTATTTTTTACGATTTCTCCATTCTCATTCAACTTATTTCTGAATACCCACTTTGATCAAATTATTTTTGTATCTTCCATTTGTAGGATCGATTATCCAATTCTCATCTTTACATGTTTCACTTATAGTCAAGATTGGTTCAATCTCAGAAAGTAAACACAAATTTACCTCACCAGCAACATCTTTGCTTCTTGTCATTACACCTTTTATCTTGTCTCCAATGATCTAACTTTCAAAATGATTTTGTACACATGTATTTGGGTGTCTTAAGGGATGTGGACAGTAAAAAATTATTCCTTTTTCCTTGCTTGATTTGGGAATAACTAATGATAAATTAGACTTAATATCTCCTTAATCTAGTGTTATGAGGTGGTTTACACATCCACACTAGGTCTTGGTCCTGTTTTAAGCTAAATTAACTTAACTTTTCCCTAATTAAATGTTGTAAAATGTATTTAATTATATTCTCAAGGATTGTAAATTAAACCTAATCTTAATCTAGTGTTTTAATGTGTTTTACATATTCACATTGGATGTTGTTCCTTTCTAGGCTATGTGGACCTGATTTTAATGTTGTAAAGTGTATTTAATCACACTTTCATACTGAATTTTGTGTCCCTATCCCTAATCACCCTTTACATCAGCATTAATATGCCCCTATGGCCCCATATTGTGTATCCCGAGGAATAATTTGATAAAAAAACTTAACTAAATCAACATCTAAACTAAAATTCTTCACTCCTTGACAATCCAGCTGGAAAAAGAGCCCTTATGGGACTAAGTCACCCATCTGGGTGAATGAGTCCCATCTAGGCAAGACTAAATCGCCCAACTTGGTGACTTAGTCCTATTCGGGCTATATTTTGAGGTTTGAGCAGGAAAAATTAGGTTTTAAGTTTAATTTTCTTTCATGTCGACCTTTGGGATCAAATTAATAGGAATTTTAGTTTTAATGCCTATATAAGTAATCTTTTAAACCCTAATTCATAGACCTAATAATTCATTCATCATTCATCATCCATCTCAAGTCAAGCAAGCCAGGGTTAGGTCATTTAGAGAGCATTCAAGACTACTTCTAAGGCATTCAAGGGAAGATTCTTCATCCATTGTTCTAGAAATTCAAGATTTATCATCATGGAAAGTTTCTAATTCCTTCATTTCATGTTCATGCTTCATCTTATTTCTTCATTTGGTTTAATTACCTAAATGGGGTTTGACCAAGGAAAACCCCTATTCCCTAACATTCAACATTTCTCTTTCTTTCTTTGTGTGTTTGTAGATTTAGGTACCTTGAAGGCTTGGAAATCATTGAAGAATAATTTGAAAAGTTTTTGAAGACATCTCCTTGTTGGATAGGTCAAAATATCCACAAAAAGTCACTTACTGTGCCAAAAATTAGAGTTTCAGAGGTGGACACCTAGAGAAATAGAAAGTGCAAACCGAGAGGTTCCGTTTCCACTTTCAAATTTTTAGAAAAGCCAAAGTGGAATAACTCACCATCAATTGAAACTTAGTCCCACTATACATGTTTTTCAGAGATTTCTATAGATTCAAATACCCATTTGGCTGAAACGGGCTCCAGAACAATTTTCTAGATCTTGGACTAAGTCACCTAGAATGGAATAAGTGTCCCAGTAGGTCAAAATTTTAGAATCAACAACATTTCTAGTCCTCATTCTAGTCTTCAACACATTTCCAGGTGCACACTCTCTATTTTTCTTCCCTATTCTTTTTTACTTGCATTTCTATTCATCTTCTTAGGTCTTTTTGCATATAACACTATTTTTCAAACATTTTACATTTTCTTAGTTTTTCATTAGTGGCAAACTATTTTATTAGTTTTCAGCCCTTAGGAAAATCCTCTTTGAAATATTTCAATGTCCCTTGGCATTGGAATCTCAAGGATTTGTCCTTGAATGTGAGCATTGTGAAATTAGATTCCTCTTCCTTCATTCCCCTTTACCTGTGGATAAGAGAAGTTGTGAATCCATTTTCATAGTCCATAGGGGACACTATCTGAAATTCATCTTCTTCTTCATTCCACTTCTCTTGCTTATCCTTCTCTTGTTCTTCCACAACTTCTTCAATCCTTACACAATTAGGTTTATCAGATACATATCCATCAACATCAATTGAATTCTTCATTGCTTCATTAACCTTGACATTTGTTCTTTCTAAAATATTCCTCAATCTTTTATTGAAACATCTGTAGGATTTTATTTTAGTAGAATATCCAAGAAAAAAAAATTCATCACTTCTTGCATCAAATTTTCTTAAATTTTCTTCATCCTGTCTGATATAACATTTACTTCCAAATACCTTGAAATACTTAACAGTAGGAATTCTTCCACACCATAGCTCATAGGGGGTCTTTGTACTATTTTCTCTTGCTTGAACTTGATTGAATACATAAACAATAGTGTGAATAGCTTCTCTCCAGTAAAATTTTGGTAGATCAACTTCAGTAATCATTGATCTAGCAACTTCTTGTATTGTTTTGTTCTTTCTTTCAACAACTCCATTCTACTAAGGAGTTCTCAGAGTAGATAACTGTATTTTTATTCCATGAACTTCACAAAACATATTAAACTCATGGGAGGTGAATTCACCACCTTTTTCAAACCTTAAGAATTTTATCTTCAAATTTACTTCATTCTCAACCATAGGGTGCTACCACAATAATGGGTTACACTTTTTGGGACATCCTGATTTTTGTTGAAATCACATATTTTTAGAAAATACAATGATTTATGACTTTAAAGGTTCCATTTAAATTATTTTAATTAAAGAGGGATTGATCAAACCCCTTAGATCAAACCCCCTTGGATAGAACCTTGTTAGATTTAAACCATACCTATAATTGAGTCTCCTCTACACCTATCAAAATGCTGATAAAAAACCACTTTTGATTTACCTTTTGAGTGATCAAATGAATTCATTTAAAATTTATGCTTTGTAAGCCTATAGCCCTTATTATAAGCTTCCTAAAAAGTATAATTTTAAATATGTTTAATTTGATTATTATATTTATTTCTTATTTCTTGTGAATGTAGGATTTTCAATGAACATCAAGTTCTTTATTTCACACATACAAAAAAATAGAAAAATAGAGAAAAAAATTTATAAAAAATGCATGTTCCCTAGGTATTGATGTCCTTATTCCAACAAAAAAATAATAAGTTAATTCAAATGAATACAAAAAAAGTTATGCGTGTCGAAGTACACCTCTGTCCAAATTATAATTACGCTGACTTGGAAAATTAATTAAAAAAAATATATGTAACAAACAATATCCATCCCCTAGATATTGGTGTGAAAAATTTGCATTTTAAAAATTAGAATTGTATCCTATCTATAAAAAGAGTTATGTGCCGAAGTGAACATCACTTTTTAAAAATGTTGATTAGTAGAAAAATAAGTTATTAAAAATTACATAAAATGATTCACAATTTATTTTTTAATTTTTTTTAAAAATATAATTAGAATCTACACAAAATATCTAACAAATAACTAGTTTGATTCATCTTCAAAACCTTAATGGTTTAGCTGCTATAGGTGTAAGAAAGTGAATGTCGGTGAAAAATCTTGATTTTAATGTCAAGTTTGGCCAAAAATTGTAACCCATTATTGTGGGATCACCCCATAGCTTTGAATGTCTTGAATCTATCTAAAGCATCAGAATTTTCTCTAAGAAATTTATACCATGTATACCTAGAATAATCATCAATCAAAGTGATAAAGTATCTTTCAACTTGTAGACTTTTCACTCTTGTAGGACCATAGATATTTTTATGAATTAAATATAGTAGTCTAGTAGTAGATTGTCCCTTTGATTTGAAATGATTTCTTACTTGCTTCCCAAATTGACAATTCCTTCAATAGCATTAACAAAATTCGTAATCCTTGGTAAATCTCTCATGGCTTGAACTGCTCTTATCCTCACCAAGTTATCAAAATTCATATGAGGCATTCTTCGATGCCATAAAAAGTTGTCATTAATTTGAGTCATGAAGCATCATTCATCAACATGCTTAAGTTGATAGATATTTCCTTCAGATTTCTTTCCTACAACAATTACTATTTTAGAATCTTTCCTAATCTCACATCTTTCATCCTTAAATACAATATTATATCCTTTAATACACATTTTTCCAACACTCAAAATATTATCCCTTAATCCCTTAACATAGTAGACAACATTAGTATTATGCTTGCCATCAAAACTTACTGAACCTATCCCACAAATCTTAGCACCAGTATCATCTCCAAACATAACTAATCCTCCATCATATTTTTCAAGTTTAACAAAATTACTCTTATCACTAGTCATGTGATGAGAACAACCACTATCAAGAACCCAATAGTTCTTTTCTTGTTTATCATGTAGGGAAAAAATTATAGTACCTTCATTTTTCTCCTTCTCTAGAGGGAATTCCTTCACCTATTTTTCAAAATTAGTAAAAGTAGTTCATCTTTTATAGCCAAGAACAAGCATTCATTGTCATCAGGATCTCCATAATCAAATTACTCATTAGATATAATAGCATCCTCATTCACATAATATGCACTATTGAAATTTTTACCTTCATTTTCTTTCTAATATCTTTTTTCATTCCTCTTAGCTCTTTCCAGACATCTTAAGCATAGTGACCTATTCCTCCACAACTAATGCATTTAAAGGGTAACTTACCTTCATACTTACTAGAAAATCTCTTCATCCTTCTCACAAAGTTAGCTTCTACTTCATTGATAATTTCTTCATCCAAGTCTTTAGCTTTTGTAGCCTTAAAAGCATTTTCTAATTTGGATCCATTTCTCAACTTCAACTTTCTCATCTCATAAGATGCTAGAGTTCCTAATAACTGATATTTAGTGTAAGTCTTGTAGTCTATATGTTCTTCAATATCACATGCCTTTTCACTATATGCATCAGGAAGAGTTCTAATAATCTTCTCTACAATCCTAGATTCATCTACTATAGCACCAAGTACTCGCATTCCAACTACTACCTCATCCAATCTATGTACATAGGCTTTAACATTTTCGTCTTTAGACATATGTAGGAGCTCAAACTGTGTTTCCAAATTCTACAACTTTGCCTCTTTGACCCTTTCATCATCTTCATGCACTTTTTCTTAAGTATCCCAAACTTCTTTAGCAGTCTTTAGGTTTTGAACTTTAATCAACTCAAAATGTACAAGATTATTCTTCAAACTGAAGTTTGCATTATTGTTTGCTTCATGTGCCTTGATCTCATTAGTTGCACTCAGACCATTAGCAAGAGGAGTGTAGGGATTCTTGTTAGTGTTTTCCACATCATATCCACAATACTCCATGTATTCTTCCATCAATAATTTCTAGATAGAATAATTAGTTACATCGAACTTTAGATACTCATAAATAACTTTTCCAACCATCCCAGACCTTCCTTAAGCGGTTAATCTCTTCTCCAAGGAGCCATGCTCTGATACCAATTGTCTAAGAAGACAACTAAGAGGGGGAGGTGAATCAATTGTAACAAATTTAACTCTTAAATTATTTCAATGGAGATCAATCACAAATCATTAAATGATTAAACATTTATTGCAAAGGCAGAAACTGAAAAAGAATCACACATACCTAATAACACCAAATTTACGTGAAAAACCCAATAAGAGAAAAACCATGATGAGGATTAGGTCACACTATAGAGAATATCAAAACCGATTACAAAAGGCTCACTACCTAAACAAGGACTCACTTTTTGGATTAGGAATCATTGTCCAACAAGGGTTAACCACCTGGAGGGCCCACTGAAATAGAGATACAAAGAATATAGAAGAGATATGTTATAGAGAGAAGACAATCTTAAAGCAAAAGATATTTCCACCACAATTCACTCAACCACCTAGAGACATGCATGAATGATAGAGTACACCTTCAACTCACTACTTCTAGAAACTCAAAATTTAGACTTCACACTGATCTACCACACTCACATCACATACACACACTGATTCACATATATTTTACATCTATCTACTCTATTTCTTTGCACTTATCTCTTGTTCTTCTTTCACCACTAACTCATCCTATATTTATACCATCTTCAACTTTGAAACATATCCTTAAAGTCATCCATCCATCATTAAATTCAAGTTAGGTTGGTGCGAAAACATTCTAAGGTGGAATTAGAGTGAGAGTGACCTAAATACACACTTGATGAGGACCCAAATAGATCCCAATATGCTTTATCAACTTTAAAAGTAGTGTTCAACCAAAGGTCGACCAAAATAGTGTAAAACACATAGAACAATTAAGCACACACAACCCTTAGCATGATTAAATCCTTCTAGATTCCAAAATTATCTTCAACATGATCATAAAAGCTTAACTCTAGAACCGTAAGTCATAAGACTCAACCAAAAAGAAATATGGACCAGAAACATTTCTCCTAGATCTCAGCCAGAAACATAGAAAACTACAGTTCACAACTGGTGAACACAACTCGCACTGTACAATGAATCAGAAGGAAAGAATTTGGATATAGAAGCTTCCAAAAACTATGATCAACATATCAGAACCACACAAACATAGGAGAAAATTCTAAAGCAACCACCAAACACCTGCAACCTTTCTTCATTATAACTTTCCCAATATCCTCAAAATATATAGTTAGTAACTTACATCCATGACATCAATGGCAACAACAACCAGTTGGTAACCAATTCACAAATTGACATTAATGAAAACACCTTCATTCTTGCAAAAAAATTGGCAAATGAAAGACACCTACATACCATACAATGACAACACTTACAACCCTTGATTGCAATAACCAACAATGCCACTACCTACTCCCCTTGAGAGGTAGCCACCAACATCAATCCATAACAAGGAATGAATCTTGAGATCCATTGTACTAATGCATATTTTGATGTGTCTAGTTCAAAGGAGGGGAAATAACCCCCAACTTCTCCTAGAGATATACTCAAAAGTATCCTTAGGAATAGCCTTAGTGAAGATATCTACAATTTGATCATTTGTAGGCACATATACTCTAGATTTACCTTATTATTTGCAACCTTCTCTCTCAAAAAGTGATAGCAGATTGAGTTATATTTTTTTCTTTAATGCATTACCAAATTCTTTAAAATATTGATAGAACTTGTGTTATCACTAAAGAGAGAAATAGGTTCATCATATGCGACTTTGATATCCTTCAAAGTTTTCCTCATCCGTAACACCTGTGTGTAGCATGATGCTATAGTAATGTATTCTACCTCTGTAGTAGATAATGACACTAAATCTTACTTCTTGCTTAGGCAAGACACCAATCTATTTCCAAGAAAGACTTCAACACCACTTGTACATTTTCTATCATCCAATCAACCTACCCAATCTACATATATATAAGCAATTGGAGAGAAATCAATATCCTTTGGATACCACAAGCCATGTTCTAGAGTGCCTTTTTAAGTATGTGAATATCCTCTTCCCTACTGCCACATGTGACTCCTTGGGATCTTCTTGAAATATAGCCACAAGACAAACTGTATGCATGATATCTAGTCTAGTAGCAGTTAGATATAGTATTCATCCAATCATTGATCTATACTTTCTCTTATCATCCTTAGGAGATTCACCATTCTTACTCAACTTGCAACTAGTAACCATAGGGGTACATACCAGTTTAGAGTCTTCTATTCCAAACTTCTTCAACATTTCCTTGACATACTTAGATTATAAAATAAATATCCCTTTCTTTTTCTAATTGATTTGAAGTCCATGAAATCAATTTATCTCTCGAAACATAAACATCTCAAACTCTTTCTACATCTCTTCTGCAAATCTCTTGCACATTTCTTCATTATCTCCAAAGATTATTTCATCAACATACACAGCCACAATCAAGATTTGATCTTTCTCCACCTTAAAGTAAATATTACTATCTATAGTACCTTTATTGAATCCTTGTTGCAACAAGTACCTATCCAATCTTTCATACCAAGCTCTAGGAGCTTGCTTGAGTGTATATAATGCCTTCTTCAATCTACGAACCATATTAAGGTTAGCTAATAACTGAAAGCTTTCCGGTTGTTCAATATATACTTCTTCCAATTCACCATTTAAGAATGAAAACTTCACATCCATTTGATACGCTTTGAAATCTTTGTGTTTTACAAAAGCCAAAAATATCCTAATAGCTTCCATCCTTTCCACCAGAGAAAAAGTCTCCTCAAAATATATTCCTTCCACTTGTGAGTAACCTTTACACACAAGCCTTTCCTTATTCCTAACAACTTCTCCATTTTCATTCAATTTATTCCAGAAACCCACATAGTTCCAATAACATTCTTGTTTGTTGGTATTGGGATAGGTTCCCAAGTATGATTCTTCTCAATCTCCATTAGTTATTCTTCCATATCCTTGATCTGATACTCATATTTGCATGCTTCAATCATTGTTTTGGGTTCAACTTTGGAAAGTAAACAAAGTTTACTTTTTCTTCTATCAGAGCAACATTTATTCTTGTCAATACACCTTTTCTTTTGTCACCAATAATTTGATCTTCTAAATGATTCTTTTGCACATACTTAGGAGTTTAGCCTGATCTTTTCTAGAGCTTCCTCCTTTTCAATCTATACTTTATTTTCTTTACCCTCATCCTTTTCTTCTTCTCTACAAGAAGATTCATTTGATTCATATTTTTCTATCATTACTGAGATTTTATGTGGGTCTTCATCCACTTTGACACTTGCAATTTCAAGAATCATTTTTATCCTCTTGTTGTACCATTGATAAGCTTTGATTTTTATAGAATATCTGATGAGGGCACAACCCGAGACACAGAAAATAACCCACAAATAAGAGAATAATTTTATTATTCAGAAAATGGAACTTCTTACATGTAGAGGATCTCAATCCCCAAGTTCTACAACACATGCAAGTTACAGATAGCTACAGAATAACCCTTTCGCAATATGCGAGCTTGTCCCCCAAAAAGTTCCCCAAAAATTAGAAAACCCGCCCATAAATAGAGCTCCTCAATAGTTTGGAGCCAAAACAACATTCAAATTGAGTTTAGGCGGTTTGGCGCCAAAAATTTACAACATGAAGTTCAAATTTCAAGAGAGCATTTTCAATGGTATCTTCTAGAAAGTGCGCCAACTTCCCGGGGCCATAACTTTTGATCCGGGGCTCCGATTCGGGAACCGTTTGAACCGTTGGAAAGGTCTCGAAGTCAAGAACGTGCAAAAAATTTGTTATGCTGATTTTGGCAAGTTTTGAGGCTGATCCAGAAGCTCTAATTGCCTCAAATCCCACTCGAAAGATTTTTAGGTGCAAATCTGGGAAACTAAAACTGCAATATCTTTCAACCCAGGAAAAGAAAATAAAAATCATAAATTGGAAATTTCATTATGATGAAATGGGTATCCAAAAATGTAAAAACATCTAAAAACTGAGAAACTTGAAATTTAACTATTTTTGGGTGATGCAAGATTGCCCTTACACCACTGGATGCTCCTGCATCAATATCCAAGGAAGATTCCTTCATCAGATATTGCATCAAAATTTCCTAAGCTCTCTTCATCTATTTTGATATAGCATTTTCTTCCAGACACTTTGAAGTATTTCACAATAGGGTTTCTTCCATACCATAACTCATAAGGATTCTTTGAATTGTTTTTTTTTTCTTGTACTCTATTAAGTAGGTAGACTACAATAGGAATTACTTCTTTCATGTAGACTTTCGATAGTCTTGTTTCCTTCATCATAGTTCTTGTTGCTTATTGAATAGTCCTATTCTTTATTTCAACCACTCAATTCTGCTGAGGAGTCCTAGGGGCTAAAAAATGCCTCTATATTCCTTGATCTTCACAAAAAGTGTTAAACTCATTGGAGGTGAACTCTCCACCTCTGTAGAATATCAACCATAGCTTTGTATGCCTTAAACTTATCTTGATCGTATAATTTTTCTTTGAGAAAAGTAACCCAAGTCATTCTAGAAGAATCATCAATTAATAGCATGAAATACCTATAACCTTGAAAACTTTTAATTCTTGTAGGTCCACAAAGTTCTATATGCACCAACTCCAAATGAATGATAGAAGATTGTTCTTTGACTTTGAAACTCCTTCCAACTTGCTTTCCAATCTAACATTCCTTACAAACAACATTGATAGGCTTTGTAATCTTTGGAAAATCTCTCACATCTTGAATTGAACTTATCCTTACTAGGCTATCAAAATTGATGTGAGAAATTCCTCGTTTCCATAGCCAACTTTCATTAATCTAAAATTTCCAGAGCCTTTTTTGATCTCACAACCATTGTCCTAAAACACAAGATTATATACTTTAATACACATTTTTCCTACACTCAAAAGGTTATGTTACAAACCCTTAACAAAAGAACATCTTTTGTATTATGCTTTTCATCAAAACTGATTGAACCTTTTCTACATATAGTAGCAGATGTATCATCACCAAACTTAACTAAACCACCTTCAAACTTTTGAATATTAACAAACATACTCTAATAACCTCTCATGTGATTTGAGCATCCACTATCAATGATCTAGTTTTTCTTCTCTTCCCTAGCATGAAGAGTAGTCATCATTTCTCCCTCAATATTATGATCTATTTTTGAAGTACTTTCCTTTATACATCTCTCAGAGTTAGCAGAATTAGTTCTGGAATTTAGAACCATGATCAAGAATTCATTATATTCATCACTAGGGTAATCAGATTCATCATTAGATATATTTGTATCTTCTCTAACATAGCAAATTTTCTTAATTGATTTACCTTTATTCTCCTTAATTCTATCTATTAAATATTTGACCAGACATCTTGAAGCATAATGAACAATCTTTCCAGAGTTAAAGAATTTGAATGGTAACTTAGGTCTTTGTATTTTCTAGTGCCCTTTTTCAATTTCCTCACAAAGTTCTCTTCCAACTCATCAAATTCTTTTGGATCAAATTTCTCATTCTTCTTTGCTTTTCCAACTTTGAAAGTAGAATCTTTTTTTGAATCACTTGAACCAAACTCTCTTAATTCAAAAGTAGTTAAAGCACCATGCAACTGATCTCTAGAATAATTATTTAGATTTTGAAATTCCACAATAGCAAAAACCTTATGACTATAGTATTTACGTAGTTCTTAGTACCTATTTTACCACCTCATCATCTTGAAGAGTTCCACCAAGACCTTTGATGTAAATGAAAACTTCATCCACTTTCTACATGTAGTTAGTAATATCTTTATCCTTTGACATCCATAGATTTTCAAATGTGATCTTTAGGTTATGCATCTTAGCTTGCTTTGTAACCATATCATCTCCTTCATAAATAATTTCCAAATATTTCTAAATCTCATTAGTAGTTTTAAGAGTCATAACTTTCATAAGTTCACTATTGGAAAGACCGCTCAAAAGAGCATACCATGCTTTCCCATTATTTTCATAGGCCTTCATCTCATCATCAGTGCTTGGACCATTTGTAGGCATAGTCTATTTAGATTCAACAGACTTCCAAACTCCAAACCATAGTTAAACAAGGAAACCTTCCATCTTGGTCTTCCAGAATGCATAATCAAATCCATCAAATAGAGGATCCTCCTTTTTGTGCACCATCCCAAATCTACCTCAAGTAGTTCAGCTTTCTTCTAAGGAACCACGCTATGATACCAATTGTTGAATGCACAAGACTACTAAAAGGGGGGGTGAGTCAGTTGTACATTAAAACATTAAAAACCTCTTTGACATTCAGATCTACTTGATGTAAAAATTTGAATAAGTTATCTATATTATTTCAAAAATATGTAAGAATATAATCTATAGAAAATTTAATGTAGTTTCTAAACTACTAGGTTTATTTTTTATTTTTAAATCTATTTGGTGAAAATTTGAAATTTCAATGCAGTAGTACTTAAATTTCAGGGAAAAATTAAGAAGTATGTGTCTCTGTGATCACCCTAACCACAATAAAATGATAATATTTTTTTATAATATTTTAGATATAAGTAGAGGAATCATGTCTCGATGTGATGCATACTTTTTTGTAATTTTTTTCCAAGTGAATAATTAATTATGAATTTTTTATTACAACTTTTAAAAAATATAAAAACTTGTATGTCTGACCACCTTAACATGGTCAAAACTTCATGAAATTCATTTTTTTAATCTTATAGTATGTGAAGCATATAATGTGACACATGTTTCAGATTCAAAAAATGTGATATTGTTTGAAAGCTATAGATGTTTTTCAATTAGCCTATCAATCAGGACTTTAGTTGTAATTCAAATAGAAAATGAATAATAATTATTTATTAAATTCAAAGTAAATCATAATTTATATTGGTGAAAAGCTGAGAATCTCCTTTAAAAACCCTTTTCCTTTCATCAATTTTGGGTAAAAAGAAGTCATCATCCACATACCCTACACATACCCATCATATCGCCACTTTTTGGCCCATCATGATCCTGCACATACCCACCACTTAAATCCTTATTATGCATTAGAAAAATGTAAACATGAGAAAAATTAATGAAAACACATCCAAACACATAAGAACACCAAATTTACGTGGAAAACCTAATAAGGAAAAAAACATGGTGATGATTAGCTCACAATATAAAGTAATTGCAACACCAAATACAATAGAGGCTCGCTATCAGAGGGCTCACTACCTAGAAGAAAGAAGGGATCACTACCAAGGACTAAAATCAATAGAAAATCCACCACAATATCACCAACACATTCATAGCCTCTCTGAAGAATGTAGACACCTTATGCTCACTACTTCTAGTAGTCTAGCACATTAAAGAGATTGCACTATGTTTCACACTTTACAACTCTATACTTTAAATCACATCTATACTACCTCAATTCTCGATCAACTCAACACTTATTTATACCATCCTCAACCTTGAAAATAATCTCCAAGGTCATCTATGCACCTCAACCATGCAAATTAAAATTAGTTTAGCACTAATAATTCTCGTGGTGGAAATAAATGAAAGTGAACCACACCACACCTTAACTTGGACCTAAAAACATACATATACACCACCATGCTTCGAAAAAAAGAAAGCTTTTTTGCAATTAGTGTAAACACCCAAGGTCAGCTGAACCTATGTAAACACCATTGAACATTGAATTGCACGATTCCTTAGATCAAAGATGACTCACAGACAACATACATCACTTGATAAAAATCTAAAATATTTCATAATCACCCTAAAATCCAAAAAATTCCTTTGTAACAACTTTCACCTAAAGAACACACTCATCCTATGCACCTATCTAACCTTCCACATACTATAACACATGAATCAAACATTTCAAAGCACCAAACTTTGAACAACTGAGACTACAGATAGATATGAGCAATATATGTACACTTCCAAAACCACAAGACCATAAATCAAACCATAAAGAAATGCAAATAAATACCATTTCTTGCAAACACCACTCCAATACATAATTCACACACTGGTGAACACAAATTTCTATGCATAATGATTCAAAAAGGAAATTTTGGATACAAAACCTTTGAACACCTTTGATAAATATATCAAAACCACATAAGTAGATCTTCAACCATGAAGAAATGTGGAGAAAAATTAGATTACTACTCTACTAAACTAAACACCTCTCAACCACATTATTTTCTCCTTTATTGAAATCTTCTCAAAAGCACTTGGAAACCAAGTACCACAAACACTTTTTTATCAACAACACTTCCTCATCGCGGCCAACTGCAATATAGCAACTCAACCATACACATGCTTATCAGAGCAACATTAGAGATTGACAGAAATGACACTAATAATGACAACATAATGCAACTAATCAAAGCATCACCAAGGTTCACATCAATGCAACAACATAGATTTGTTTAAATCAATGACAACACAAATTTCACATACTTGCAACATTCATAACCCCACGTTTCACTATTATCTTTTGTCTCAATTCACATTGTTGAGAGGTATGTCATCATCACTTGAGACACTTATTGACACTTTTCCACACACTTGTCAAGTGAGGTTACATGTGTTCTAATGGAACCTTCAAAAAATTTAAATTTGAAGTGACCACATTGGTTATTTTTTAAGAACCAAACTGATCTCTAGAAATAACTATGGATTTTTCCATTTCCAATTATTAGTAATACTAAAGGGATTGGCCAACGAATGAATAGAAGTTGCTAAACTTCTATTCCTACTCTTTGGGCTCTGTGAAACCCGGGAGGGTGATCCCACAATTTATATCTAAAGACTTTTCACAATTACAATCAAATACATTATCAATAATAGATATCTCTCATAGCATCACTCAATAATATGTACATCAAATAAGTTGGCAGCTTATTATATCAATGTTATATGAGTTGAATATGAGAGAGTAGATACAAAAAAACAAATAACAACAATATACCCCTTGAGATTTTATGATTAAAATATTGAGTAATTAATGAATCAACATTGGAGGTGTAGCATAAATACCTTGCATGAACCAGTGTCATTATCCCAAGCATGGACTCAATGCCATTCTATATAACTTGATAAAAACTTTTACAACAACAACAATAATATGAACAAATATTTAATTACAACATTCCTCTATGACATTCAGGGTTATTACTTCTTACAAATATCCTATCACATAGTTCATATGCGTTATCAATCTCATACAAGCACTTACATCAATTCATTGAATCAATCAACAAGCATGAAACCAAACATCCATCAGATATTGATAGAGACAAATGAAAGAAATCCTTGATCAGTTTCAATCATAACTCATAACACATATACAAGGAGACATAATAACCTTGAATCTGATATTACTTTGTATTATAAATGCTATACCATTATCAGTCTTACATGCATAAGTATGAACTCCAAAAGAAACTTAAAACAAAGACTCTAAAACTTGCTTCGTATTTGTCTTGACAAAACTAATAGTATCAAGTCAAAAAAATTCTAACTCCTGTGCTTATGGTCTTGAATTATTTCTTATAGAGATGAAGGAGCAAAACAATCCTTAGACTAGATAACACACATGTCATAATCCTATTGGACCGCTTGCAACAATATTCCCTTCCTAGTTACACTTGAATCTTCAAGTGGAGAAAATAAACATGAGGCATAATTATCCTCAACTCTTCGTGGAAAATAGGTCCCACCTTAAAATTCATCATTAGTTTGTTACAACAGTTATAAGATATTCTCCATGTGCTCAAAATGCCAACTGTAAGAAAATAAAAACAACAGCACTTACGAAGCAAGGCTAGGAAAGCAGAAAAAGGTCAAAAATTGTTTAATCCACATTAGCACTATGTGCTAATCACTTCATTTTAAGGAGAGAATAATATTTTACCATGTTATACCAAAATCCAAATCTGTATTGTTTTCAGGATGTGCATTATTCTCCTTATAAACTCTATATATTTCTCCAACCAAATATTGTATTCTTCTTCAGTGGGCCATTTAACATTTAATAAATCCTACACCTTAGTAGTATAATACAAATACCTTGCATCAATTAAAATCCTAGCTTCCTTAACAAATATATCCATCTTTGTTTCAATCTCCACCATCATATCAATATTGAATTGAACAAGATGTAATCGATGACAGACAAATGCATCATAAATGCTTCAAGAAACCCTCCCAAATCTTCCTTCTAGGTGTCAAACAAATGCAATTCACCTTTTGAATTCAATATTTAAGGCATACCATGATCCTCCATCTCCTTGAATATTTTCAACTTACTTTGGAGCTATATTCCCAACTTTCCATGGAAAGTAGTTACCTCATTTATTGAGTCAATAGTTTTCAAGATGTCAAGAATATTTGTGGGTGCCTCAGGTTCCTGCTTTATTTTTGGCATCATTTCTTTCAAAGCACTTACCCTAGCAATCCAATTATTCCACTCATTCCTAAAGGCCTCATGTACTTGCAAATATTTTGTATTTTCCTCATGAATGTTTTTATACGTGGCCCATACCTCATTATCCCTATGGACCAAATTGGTCACCCTATGCTTAAGCACATCCCTAAAAATTTCATTGGCCACCCTAATTGTCTCCAATTTGGCTTGCTTGACATTGTCCATTTTAGTAGTGAACTTTTCTTTCAAGTCATCAATTTTGAGGGCCAAAGTCTCCCTATCTTTTGGGTAGCTTGAATGGTAGCTCTCATTTGACTCAATTCATTCAAAGCCTTATTATATTCCTTGACCAAAGATTCACATTTATTTTGAGAAATATGTGTAGTGTCCACACTAAGCATTACAGCATGTGTAGTTAACTGAACTACCTAGATCAAAGTTATTTCAGTAGTTCTTTTGAACACTAGTGAACCAATGACTTCTTGAATAGGCCTAGCTACCTCATGTTTGCTAGTATTTGGTGCCATAGACCAAATTGCAAGAGTATGCAACTTTGGACTATATTCGGAACCAAATACATTATTATCAAATTGATCTTCAGATATCAAAGCCTGAGGATCTCTCCTAACTGCATCATATGTTATGTCAGCTGTGATTGTACATTAAGGTAACAACATGATTCCACTATCTTTAACAATTTGATGAGCTTTAGTGGGAGTACTAGCTGCAAACTCAGCCTTGATATTCTCTTCCTCTACTTTCTCAGCTTCCTCCTAATGAGAAGGTTCAACAAATTGACTCAAATTGATTCTAGTCTCTCTTTTATTTCTTTACTCAACTATTGAATCATAATCTCCTAAAATTATTTAGTCTCCAAAAAGTTATCATCAGCTAAGAACTCATCACACTCCCTAATTCTGGGATCATCATCATTCTCTCTATCATAATGCCACTGGACAATCCTGTTAGGAGGAACATCTGAGTTATGAGTCTCCTCAATTTGAGGAAGGGGAAATTTCTGCTCAACCTCCTCATTTCCTAGCACATGTTCTACCACTTGTACTTCCCTAACCTCCTGAACATCTTCAAGCCATTTTGGAATATCCATAGCTTTTTGTTATCGTTGTTGCTCCAAGAGGACCTGGGCTTTTTCTATAGCCTCCTTTACCTTTACCTTAAATTCACCAAAATGATAGTCTCTTATCATGGTAAAGGCCATTTTCCAAGGGGTTTGCAATTTCATTGTATGGACTGATGTAGAATGCATTCTTTTTCATAATATTTTCCTCTAGGTTTGTCATAGCTATCCATTCCTTTTTCCTAATCATAACTGCCTCATCACTTGTCAAATTCCTTAGTACATCATATCTATAGAAAAATTCATGATGTATGATGCCTAAGTTCTTTTGTCTTCTTTTTCCTACCAAAAATCTTTCTGGATCAAAGACTCTAACCTCATCGATAGGCATTCTAAGATTATTCACCATAATGCCCAATTTTTCATACCCTTCAAGGGCAGTGATCTTGAAATAAGCAAAAGTACATTGGGGATGTACTACAAATCCCTTTCTATCCTTTCTAAACATCTCATAGTCCATAACATCCATCTTCCACATGAGCTCCATGGAAGCCTATCTATCTGAGACATACAAGGGTAAACAATGGGGTGCCACATTAGCTCCATAAACCCTAATCAAAGTATATTCAAAATGTAGAAACAAGTCAACCCAATTATGTGTTGTTGTAGAGCCTGGTACATCCTTTGGAAACATAAGACTTCTGATCTCTGGAGAAAGTCTGAATTTAGGTGCCACACCCAATGACTCTAAGGTACAGTGTTTTATAACATTGGCAAACAAGATGTAATTGGAATTGGATCAATCTTGATCCCAAATATATGTCCACATTTACACAAGGATAGCCTTATTTTCACTATCCTTAATCCTCATGTTTAATTTTCTCTTCCAATCATAATCTCCTTCCCATAAGAGCATATGCATCAATAAGGAATAATGGGGGAAGGATAGAGGTAACACTTCCTTTTTCAAATTGAGAAAATCCTCATGCATTCATTGAGCAACAAAATTAGCATAATTGAAACTAGTGTTTCAATTATATTCTTGTATATCCACCACCATCACCAACAAATCAGGGGCTATTCTAACCTCAAAATCCCGAGCTAGTACTTGGTTTAAACAATAGTAAGTGTTTTTTAAATAATCTTCAAATTCTTCACAATCAAAAGGCTCAACATCTTGAATAGTGAATTTTTTCTTGCTCCTATGTCGCACAAGTATTGATTCTCTATATGCAAATTTTCTCCATTCATACTCAGCATATAAGTCAATACGCCTGAATTTTGCAGTGTAATTGGGATTCAATCCAAATACATCCAATATTTTGTGCTTTGTCACCTCCAGAATTATATCACCCCTGTTACTCTTGATTTACATGTCAGTAGGGTCATAATGCCTCACTAGCTCCATCATTAAATCAACTTCCACAAACACATTTGGAACTACTAACTTTCCCAGGATCAATCCCCACAAATATCATGCAAGCTTACTAGAATTTCACCTACTGAAAGCATACCGAAACAAATTGCCATCGACTGTGGGGCTGGGGTTTCTCCCCAATTTCGCTAGCATTATCAATCAATCTAGTGGTAACAACAACTTGTCTTGTGCGCCTTTTACCAATTTGTGACCCTCCCTCTTTGATACCTCCAAAATTTTGTTTCATAAACTTTTATGTTTCCTTCTTTACACTTCTAGACCTTGTGGAAGCTGCATGGGTCCAAGAAAAGGGTTAGACATAGCTACACTTTGGGCTCAACTTCAACTGAAGCATGCTAAGTTTTAAGTCTTTTAACCCTCTTTTGCTTTGGTTTCCTTTCAGGCCTGACACTAGATTCACTAGGCTTTGGGTCAGTTATGCTTGTAACACAAATGGAGACTAGGGTTTACAATTTCTTACGGCAAAAAAAAACCTTTCACAATTATGACAGGATAAAATTCTACTATTGGACAAGACACATTTCTTCACAATTTAGATAGTGCTCAATTATCAAATTGAAATCACCAAAAAAAGACTAAATTGCACTTTCCACAAATTTTTTATCAGCTTTCAAAGGTATTCATTTTACTACCTTAATTAAATCGAAGTATCAGTTTTGCTTACTCAGATGAAAATTGTGTCTCTTGTTGTAGATAATTTTTGAAATTTTCCTTGAAAATTTCTCAACCTCTGGTATTTCTTCCACCAGCCAATGAATTAGGATGCATGATAAACTAGATATCTACTTTTTTTTACGGCCGAGAGGGAGCATGTCACCCTTAATATTTGATAGTAATCTCAAGCGAGTGAACTGGTAATTAGTCGTTTAGTTTAAAACCTTGATCATTGATCCCTCAACTTTAAACTATATCAATTTTCAATAATCCACCTCACTACCTTCCCTTTTGCTTTATACTAAATCCTTAGGAACTTTTCACATTGCTTCTTTAAGTGGTAGTTGTCGCCAATCGCTGATTCACTTCGTTCTCATCCATCTCCATCTCTCCTCGCTAAATCAATTTTTCACATTGATTTCCATCAGTGATAAGAGATGTAAGCACCATATATTGACATGTACACCTGCATAACAATCAATGGCACAAAAGATATCACAAATAGGGTGTAATCAATTTAGTGAGAGAAAACTCTTTAAAAGGGACCATATCGCTCATCGCTAATCAAAACCTCAGTGCTCAAAACAAATCCGCAGGAGGCAATGCAATTAGATATTCATCTTCTCTCTCATTGCTAATTGCAAACAATCTCTTTACAATATATTGGTGATGAGTGATGAAACTTATGATTATAATTTGAGAGGTCATCACCTATCGCTATTACAACTTTAGGAATTCAAAAATTATTAGCGATTTACAATCTCTTAAGAACCTCGCTTGTCACTAATTGCAATTAGAAGTTCAAGGATCAATTCACAATGAGCGATATCAAAAGATATTACCTTATCACTCATCGTTGATTTAAAAAATACATTTCAAAAGTGATTAGCGATGAACGATAAAGAATTAAGGTCTCGACTAAACTTAAGTGAAAAATTTTAGGCATGTGGTCAATAACTTAATTTTAATGAAGGGGACTTCCTAGGATGATACGATAGATAGAAAAAGACTTAAGAACCCCAAAATCATTATAACAAAGCTATATAAACTCATGACAAGGGAACTAGATGCCTAATAAAAATATTAAAATAGTTACCGAACGGGAAATAGGAGTCAACAACAAATTAGAACGCTCAAGTGAATTCAAGGAAACAAATCCTAAAACTCCTTCTAAATGCAAAAAGGGGGTTTTGATGGGACATGAGAATTAAGGTTCCATTAGTGGCTTTGAATGGGGATGTATGCATCTTGTAGGAATGGTGAGATCTCCAGAATCTCTGGTTAAAGCATACCAAAATGAGGATTAAAACAAAAGAACCCAAACTGGGGAACTACCCAAATAAGGTAGCAAGTCCCAAAAAAAACAAAAAGAAAACACACCTATATACATAATATACAAAAAGAACATAAATGGAAGATAACATACTTAGGAGAAGTATGGCTTTAAGAACTGTCCATGTACTGGAAGTTCAAAAAGTTCACCTGTTAGGCTGTGAAGAAAATATGAATCTTCTCCATGAGTGTTGGCTATCAAGTAAGGGCCAATCCATAATGCTTCAAATTTTCCATGTTTGCCCTTATCCTGAGCTCTTGCATTCTAGGCTAACACCATGTTGTTAACTTCAAACTTCTTGGGAGAAGCTTTTCTATCATATAAGTGCTTAACCTACAATTACATCTTCAAATTTTTAGCTTGAGCTTCCCTCCTAGACTCATCCAACTGTACCAAATTATTGATTCTATGTTGTATATCATCACAAATTTCTTCATCATATTCCTACACAAAATTGTACATTTTGAGCAAGTTATTCTATGGAAACCTTTCCTCTAGACCATATACTAAGCCAAATAGTGAATAGCTAGTAGCTTTTTTCACAGTCACTCTATCTGCCTAGAGTGCCAATTTTAATTTTGAATCCCAGGACTTTTTGTTCTCCATAATTCTCTTGATTCTCTTCATCAATCTCTTATTACTAGACTCATCTTGACCATTTCCTTGAGGATGGTAAGGTGAAGAATAAGAGACTTGTATGCCATGTCTTTCACAAAAGTCCCTGAATTCATCTAACCTAAAACACATAGCATTGTCTGAGATAATTATTTGGGGGACTCCAAATCTAATAAGAATATTATTCAACAGAAAATCAACTACCACCTTTCTTGTTTCCTTCTTTGTAGGTATTGCTTCCACCCACTTTGTAAAATAATCGGTGGCAACAAGAATCCATGAATGACCTCCACTAGATTTTTTTGGTCTTTCCCCAATGAAATCAATTCCCCATTATTGGAAAGGGGCTTCAACCATCATAGGTCTGAGTGGTAAGTTTCCTGAGAATTTCAATTTTCCTAAGAATCATTGACAGGCATCATAAGTTTTAACAAACTTGTGAGCATCTTTAAAAATAGTAGGCCACCAGAACCCAACTCTTAAAATCTTGTGTGTAGTAGCTTTTTCCATGTAATGACCACCACACAACCCATTGTGCATTTCTTGTAGGAGTTCCAATTCTTTTTTTCCATCTACACATTTTAGAAGTACTTCATCCAAGCTTCTCCACCATAGCTCTTGTAGTGTTCTTTAATCAGCTCAATAACTAGGAACATGAATTCCTCTACTCAGGAATTGAACATAGCAACTAGCAGTCATGACCTACTAAAGAACATCATTTAATTATCAACCCAGGGACGTAAACTTGAAATGGGACAGCACAAGATATGCACTAATCACCCTTCCAGACATACATGATTCCTAAAATGCCTTATATTGGAATTTAAGTACTGGAAACAACTTTATTGTTTAACTTTGCTTGGAAATGAAAAAAACTCGAAAGATAACCTATTCTACTCCTAGTGGTTGTAGGAATAGTTGACAGCTCTGTGTTTCTGCCAGTTGTAGGAATAGTCACATTAACTTCTATGAAGGGAAATGCAGCTATTCTAACTTGCAGAATAAAAGTATGGACAGTTCCCTAAGTGGGCCCCCTCAGGTAGTGCCAAAAGAAAACAACAAATTAGGTTAAAAACTTCATAAGCCTTATTGATTCAATGCAAACAAGTATATGGCACAATCTCTTGGCTGAATTTCTAAAACTGAAAGTGTGTTATAACAATGATTTTTTTCTGGCCCCTTCTCTGAAGGAGAATGGGCTATTTATTGAAAATTGATCCTAACTACTAACCAACCTTCCCTTATAAAATGGGAGGAATTTATTACATTTAACCAACTTAAGTAAAGAGGTGAATGATAATGAAGAACTAAGTCAAATTGGTTTAGCAGTCTTAAAATGCCATCATCCTAGATTCATGCACCACCAAGACACCTGGCCTAGATTTCTGTAACACTCTCCTTGCATGGCGGATGAGTTGAAACTATCTCCTCATCTTTTGCTATTGAACCCGTCTTTATGGATTTGGTCTTCAATTCTTCAAGTGGAAATTGAATTCCCTTCCTTCAATTGTGGTACCTGCAAAATATCTCACCATCTTTTCCTGAGGAAGAAGGTTAGCTCAACATGTTCATTCATTAAGTATTAAACTAAGGAAAACATTGTTTTAGATATGGCTGCAGGAAGTTTTGGTAGTGGAGGCTGCAGGAAGGTTTATGATCACAAAGAGCCATAAAGTATTTATCAGACTAATAAAACATTAAAGGTAATAATCATGGGACTTCTTATCACAATATACTCATCATATTTAAGTCATAAAAAGGTCTATATCCTATCTCATAAATAGACTAAATGTTTGTTTTAGCATAATAAAAACAACAAAGTATTTATAAAAGTATGATCAAAATGTGCCAAAGACTTGGCTCATCACTCTCATATCAATAATCACATACTTGATAGCATGCAATTTCAATGTTCTTTTTCCATTTCCATCCATATCAATAAGACATCACAAATTTTGCAGATACTGGATAATTCTTCTATACCATCCACATGTTTGCATATCACAGAGAGGTGCAACATCAATTACTTCAGTTGATTAACTTGATTAGCTTCCAAATTGGCTTCTGCCATCAGCTTGGCTAAGCTCTATCCTCTTAATAACTTGGTAATCTAAACCTCAATGTTGAACTCTTGGATCTTGTTGATCCATTTGCACCTTCTACCTATTGTTTCTTGCTGAGTAAAATTGTCCTTCACAGCTGCACTTGGTACAAAAGCAATAACTGTAGCCCCTTGTAGGTAAGTTCTGAAATTTTTTACAGCCTTCACCAAAACATAGGCTTGTTTCTTGGTAGTGTCATACTTCAATTTTGTAGCTTGTAGATATTTGCTAAAGAATGCAATTGGTTGTTCAAAACCTTGCTCATTTTCTTGTAGTAAAACAACGACAATAGTATGAAAAGAAGAAAAAGAGAAAATATGAATTGGCTTAGAGAAGTCAGGAGATTTCAAAACTGGAGCCTCGTTAATAGCTTGTTTTATCCTTTTGAAAGCTTGACTAGGCTCCTCACTCCAAAGTACCTTTTCACCTTTCTTCAACATTTTGGAAATAGGTCTTGTAATCTCTACAAAATTGATTACAAATCTTCTCAAAAAAATTATTTTCCCAAAAAATGACTAGATACCCTTGACATTTCTTAGCTAGGGAATCCTGTCAATATCTACTACTCTTTCAGGATCTATCCTTACTCCTTCCTTAGACACAATATTCCCTAGCATCTATCCCTTAGTGACCCCAAAGGAACATTTCTTTGGATTCAAAGATATTCCATATTCTAGTGATCTAACAAAAAAAAAATCTAAATGCATGCAATGATCCTCTTCTTTCTTAGAATAAGTGGTCAAGTCATCTTGATACACAAACATAAATAGATCAATAAAATCTATGAAAACTACATCCATATCTCTCTAAAAAGTGGCACCAACATTTTTCAAGCCAAAAGACATCTTTCCATATACATAGGTACCCCAAGGAGTAGTAAATGCAGTCTTGTACTACTCAAATTCCTTTACTTTTACTTGATTATACTCTGATAAACTGTCCATCATTGAAAATAGCTCACAACCAGCTACTTTCTATAACATGGCCTCCATGTTTGGTAAAGGATAATTTTCCTTTAATTAGGATACATTCAAATTCCTGAAATTAAATTCCTTTAATACGGGACAAGCTTATGGTGGCGATAATAAGGGCGTGGTGAAGTAATATCATAGAAAAATGTGCTCAATCGTACGAATGAGTCGAAGGAAATGACAATCATATAGGAAATTATTCGCACTAATTAATACTAAATTAAATGCAATAAATAAAGTAACTGAAGCAATCTTAAAGTGAAGTGGAGCATACCTAGAGAGAATTGCTGTAATTATCTGATGTGACCTCCTTCTTCATTGCAATACATGACATGGAGAAATGTGGATGATATGGAAAATGATAGGTGGATGATGTGGAAGACAGAGAGTGAGTACGGATTGTGGATGAAGTGAATGAATGGAATGGGGATCTTATTAGATAACCCCTTTATTATGATTTGGTATGCACTTTTATGCATGGCCTGGGAATTTGAGCCTAGGCTCAATTCCTTTGGCTATAGGATCACTACTATCCTGCTCAATTTTGAACTGTCTCAGAAATTTTTCCTTGTCATTGGGTTTAGAATAGAGCTTTAGGCGATGCCCATTGACTAGTAGCTTGAATCGGACCTCAACAATGGTTCTTAATTGAACAACACCATTGGTGAATACCTCCTCTATCTCATATGGACCCAACCATCTAGTTTGTAGTTTTCCTAGACTATCCTTATATCGTGAGTCATAAAGCAGAGCCAAATCTCCTGCTTTGAATTTCTTTTCCTTAATGTATTTATCATGCCACCTTATTCGCTGATTTTGTATCATTTTAGTGTGTTGCAGGGCATTCTCTCGGAGCTCATCTAGACCATTGAGCTGCATGACTCTATCTTTTTGTGCATTTGTTAAATCCATGTCCATCTCTAATGTTTTTCTTAGAGTCTTATGTTCGAATTCTATTGGCATCACTGTTGTTTTACCATAAACCATTTAAAAAGGTGTATATCCTATAGCACTCTTCTAGGTAGTACGGTAGGCCCATATAGCTTTTGATAACCTTGCGGCCCAGTCCTTCTTATGAAAATCTATAGTTTTAGTCAAAATGGCCTCTATGTCCCTATTGGTGACCTCAACCCGGCCATTGGCTTGGGGGTGATAAGGAGTTGATTTCCTATGCCGTATATTGTATTCATTTACTAACGCTGTGATAAGTGTAGAAGTGAATTGTGCTCCTTGATCTGTCACTATTTCCCTAGGGACACCAAATCTAGTGAATATTTCTTCATAGAGGAATTCAGCTACTTTATTATCCCTAACATGTTTCATAGGTTTAGCCTCTACCCATTTTGTCACATAATTTGTGCATACAAGGATGTAGGACTTACCATTGGAAGGTGGATCAATTCGTCCTACAAAATCTAGTCCCCATTTGTTGAAGGGTATATCAACTTGTGGAAATAGAGGCATCTCATCAGATCAAGTTGGTCTTCCCATCCTTTGGCATCTGTCACATCTCCTGGTATATTAGGCTGCATCTCTATGCAGAGTTGGCCAATAGTAGCCAATATTTAAAATTTTCATTACTGTTCTTTTGGCAGCAAAATTTCCACCACATGGCTCATCATGGCTTGCATGCAGTATATCATGAGTGTCCTCCTCTTGTACACATCTCCTCATAACTTGATCTAGCCCTGTATAAAACATGCAATCTGCAATCCAAGAAAATTTAAAGCTTTTCTCTACCAATAATCTCTTTTCCTTAGGGGAGAATTGAGGAGTTCTTGCGGCCAGATAATTTGCTATATCAGCATACCATGGGTGAATAACCTTAAATGCAAACAGATGCTCATCAAGAAAGGAGTCTTCAATAAGTGCAGAGTCATCTTGCCTTTGAATTCTAGAAATAAAATCAGCAACCACGTTGGCTTTACTTGGCTTGCCCACAATTGTAATGTCAAATTCTTGCATCAGCAATAACCATCTTGCCAGTCTCCCGACTATTGAGCTTTTGTTCATGAGATACCGGACTGTTGCATGATTAGTGTGGACAAATATCTGATAACTGGTGATGTAATGCCTGAATTTATTGAGGGCATAGATTATTGCCAACATTTCTTTTTCTATAACAGTGTAGTTTAATTCAGCCCCTTGCAAATTTTTGCTTATGTAGTAGAGTGCATGTTATGTTGAACAACCCTTCTGCCCAACACAGCTCCAATGGCATAATCTGATGCATCAATATGAATATGAAATGGAAGTGACCAATCAGGTCCTTTCAGAATAGATGCCTATGTATGGGTGACTTTTAAATCAAGGAATACTTTTTCACATTTCTTTGTCCAAGAAAAATATGCATCTTTCTTCAACAGACTATATAAGGGGCCTGTTGTTTGGCTGAAGTCCTTGATGATCTTATGTAGTATCCAGCATGGCCTAAAAAGCTCCTTACTTCTTTCTTCTTGGCAGGAAAGGGTAGATTAGAGATGACCTCGATCTTAGTAGGATCAACCTGTATTCCTATAGCAGAAATATAGTGGCCAAGCACTATTCCCTCCTACATCATCATGAAGCACTTTTGACTATTCAGCGATAGGTTGCAATCTTCACATCTTTGTAGTACTTTCTTCAAGTTGTCTTGAGCTTCCTCAAATGTTGTACCTTAAACAGTAAATTCATCCATGTATATTTCCATGCAATCATATGAGATGTCTGAGAAGATACTTATGACTGCCCTCTAGAAAGTTGCAGGTGCATTACAGAGTCCAAAAGGAAAAACTGAATAGGCAAATGTTCCCCAAGGGCATGTAAAAGTAGTATTTTCTTGATCCTCAGGAGAAATCTTGATTTGATTGTACCCACTGAAGCCATCTAAGAATGAGAAGTACTTTTTCCCAGCTAAATTATCTAGAACTTGATCAATGAATGGAAGAGGAAAGTAATATTTCTTTGTTGCCAAGTTGAGCTCTCTATAATCTACACATACCCTCCATTTTCCTCCTTTCTTAGGAACAATAACCAATGGGGAAACCCACTGACTATCTAAGATTGGGTAGATAAAGCCAGTTGTTAACATTTTCTGTAATTCTTCTTTAACAATTTCTCTCAAAGCTGGATTGATTCTTCTTTGAGGCTGCCTGATAGATCTAAACTCATTGTTAATGTATATGCGATGTGTACAGATTTTTGGGTCTAAACCCTTCATATCACCATATTCCCAAGCAAAAGTTGACTTATGACTAGTAAGCATCTTGACCATAGATTCATGTTGCTCACTCGTGAGATTTTATTGATGCTCAAGGTTTTTCCTACGACTACCTCAACTTGGGAGGTTAAATCTACCATAGATACTTCAGGAAGAAATGGCATTTCTACCTCGTGGGGTAGCAAGGTATGTAAGCAGTCAGTTGCTCTAGGATAATGAGCTGATGTAGATGAAGGAAGAATGGTCTGTAAGGAACATGTATTTTTTTCACAATGAAAGTATTCGGTACCATAGTTATTCAGTAGGATATTGGACAGTATACCTTCTTCTTCTTGTTGTGTAATGAAAGAATCTCTGGTAATCATCATTAAATTGGCCACAGATTTCACTTCCTCCTCTTCTCCCAAATTTGGCCAAACAACCTCTCCAGACTCAACTTGGGGCTGTGATGGAGAATAGAGGGTAAGCTTCTTTGTGATATACACATAAGATATTGTCATCTTACCTGACCTACAACCAATGTAAGCATCAGCAGTAGCCAACCAAGGCCTTCCTAGTATGATAGGGTATCCCCCCAATGATGCTTTGGAGATAAGACCATAAAGTCAGCAGGGTACTCCTAAGAATCCAAGGTGACTACTAGGTTTTCAACTACCCCATCAGGTTTGACAGTTGAGCTATCAGCAAGTTGTAATATTGTAGGTGTAGCCCTTAGGTCTGAAATATTAAGTTTTACAACCAGATCCTTTGTCATGACATTGATAGCTGCACCAAGATCTACTAAAACATTCTTAATTTGCAACCCATTAATATTGATCTCCACAACAGGGCTTCCTAGATCTAAATATTTTAGGATGCTAAGCTTCCCTAGCATTAAGTCAGAGAGTTGGCCTATGACATGGACACTTTGAGGGTCTTTCTTTTTCCTCCCTGGTTTCTTCAAACATGCCTCCTTGATGGCCTTGCTATAGATAGGTACTTCTTTGATTGCTTGGAACAAGGGAATTTTCACACATATATGCTTTAGCTAGTCAAGGATGTCAAAGGTAGGTTCCTCTTATTTTTTTACATTTTCACCTTCCAACCTTTGTGGGAAAGGAGGGGACACTTTATCAAATGTCTTAGGTAATGATGGAATTCGAACTGGCTCATTTGGTTGGGCTTGGTCATTGGTATCTTCTTCTTGGTCAATCTCCTCAGATGGAAATTCTGAGATAATGGGAGGAGATGGTGTGGGAAGCATAGTTCCTAAACGTAAATTGATATTATTCAAGTTAAGAGCATAGGCAGGCTGATGATTAGGATCATCAAATAGACTTGTTGATGCTGCTGCAATTGCTGGTTATTTGGATTGGGTGCTACCTGAGTAGGTAGTTGGGTTGGCTTTGGATTCTGACCTTGATTAGCTGCGGGAGGTGGCATAATGGATTGTTGTTGTGGTTGTTGCAAGAAACCAATGGGTGGATTTTACCATTGCTGGCCTCCTCTCCATTGGTTAGACTGCTGCCAATTCCCTTGCGGAGGCTGCCACTGATTTTGTTGTGGTGATTTCCAATTCCATTGTGAGGATTTTGAATGGTTTTGCTAGGCATTTGGCCAAGGGTTATTCCACTGAGGTTGGGATTACGACCCATAGTTTGGAGGGTACTGGTTTTGATTATATGAACCAAAATTTTGTAAAGGGTCCTGAGGCATACCTTGTCTTGGGGCCCATGGCCTGTGTTGAGCAACAAAGAACACTTCCTCCTCTCCTTCAATGGTTTTGAACTCAGTACAGAGATGTACCTCCAAATTGGCCACTGCTTTTCATCGGCAGTCTTTCTTTATTTGTCAGCAGTGGGGGCAATATTCAGCTAACATTGCCTCAGCTTCCTCTTTCTTCCTTCTAGCTTGCATAGTATCCAATTGAGTAGCTACATCATTGATGATATCCTGCTTGAAGTCAGACAAGATATTGGTAATCTCCCCTTTAGATACTCTAGAGCCACTTCCTTTTATAGAAGAGGGTCTAAACCCCCTTCCCTTCTTTATCGCTGCTTTGGAGTAATTAAGAAAAATTTTCTTGATATCATCCCAATCACTTTGGGTGACATCACCTCCTACCATGAGGTCAAGGGCTTCCATGCAAGTATCATTGACTCCCTTCAAGAAGATAAGTTTTTGAGATTCCACATTCAGCTCATGATGAGTATTCTTCTGCACACTAAACAAGAATCTTGACACATAATCCTCCAAGGTTTCATCCTCCTTTTGTGACATTTTGAAGATGTCATCTCCTCTCAAATAATTTCCTCTACAATACTCTTTATATTTACTCAAGAACAGAGTCTTCATTTCATCCCAAGTGTTAGCTACATTGCTTCCCAATCCCATGAACCATCTCAAGGTTGCCTCCTTTAGAGTAGAGGGAAACAATTTCAGCTTGTGTGCTGAGGTTGTATAGTCATAGCTTCTACAAAGGATGTCAAATTCAAACAAGAAGGTATGAGGGTCCTCAATAATAAGTCCATAGAACTTTGGCAATAAGGAGGCAGGGATGTTCTTGAGGTTATTATTGTCATGTAGGTCAGGGATTGGAAATGGAAAAATAGGATTTGCCATTCTTGGTTGTATTCTTGGATTAGCTCTTGGTTGATGAACTACAAGAGCAAGTGGATTATTTGATTTTGTTCCTTCGGATAGGTTAAAGCTTAGTTTAGAGGAAGAAGATGAAGTTACTAAGTCCTGGCCAGCATCCAGATATGGGTCGTTTTGGAATAGGTTCAGTTCAATCTCTTCAATATCTATGCTCCCAGGAAGGAATCTTCCAAATTGGTCTCTTCTTCTATGCATACAACAAAAGTAAACTAACTATGGAGATGCTGGAATGCAGAATTCTAAACTAAAAATACTAAGAATGAAATCTTAAACTCTTTACTAGCATGCCTGTAATAGGTTCTTAGTTTGACACCATCCCCGGCAACGGCGCCAAAAATGTAGTGTTCTTTAATCAGCTCAATAACTAGGAACATGAATTCCTCTACTCAGGGATTGAACATCACAACTGGCAGTCATGACCTACTAAAGAACCTCATTTAATTATCAACCCAGGGACGTAAACTTGAAATGGGACAGCACAAGATATGCACTAATCACCCTTCCAGACATACATGATTCCTAAAATGCCTTATACTGGAATTTAAGTACTGGAAACAACTTTACTGTTTAACTTTGCTTGGAAATGAAAAACTCGAAAGATAACCTATTCTGCTCCTAGTGGCTGCAGGAACAGTTGACAGCTCTGTGTTTCTGCCAGCTGCAGGAACAGTCACATTAACTTCTATGAAGGGAAATGCAGCTATTCTAACTTGCAGAATAAAAGTATGGATAGTTCCCTAAGTGGGCCCCCTTAGGTAGTGCCAAAAGCAGACAACAGATTAGGTGAAAAACTTCATAAGCTTTATTGATTCAATGCAAACAAGTATATGGCACAATCTCTTGGCTGAATTTCTAAAACTGAAAGTGTGTTACAATATGATTTTTTTCCAGCCCCTTCTCTGAAGGAGAATGGGCTATTTATTGAAAACTGATCCTAACTACTAACCAACCTTCCCTTATAAAACGGGAGGAATTTATTACATTTAACCAACTTAAGTAAAGAGGTGAATGACAATGAAGAACTAAGTCAAATTGGTTTAGCAGTCTTAAAACACCATCATCCTGGATTCATGCACCACCAGGATGCCTGGCCTAAATTTCTGGAACACTCTCCCTGCATGGAAGATGAGTTGAAACTGTCTCCTCATCTTTTGCTATTGAACCAGTCTTTATGGATTTGGTCTTCAATTCTTCAAGTAGAAATTGAATTCCCTTCCTTCAATTGTGGTACTTGCAAAATATCTTGCCATCTTTTCCTGAGGAAGAAGTTTAGCTCAACATGTTCATCCTTTAAGACAATCCATTACTTTATTCATTCATTCATTAAGTATTAAACTAAGGCAAACATTGTTTCAGATATGGCTACAAGAAGTTTTGGTAGTGGAGGCTGCAGGAAGGTTTATGATCACAAAGATCCATAAAGTATTTGTCAGACTAATAAAACATTAAAGGTAATAATCATGGGACTTCTTATCACAATATACTCATCATATTTAAGTCATAAAAGGGTCTATATCCTATCCCATAAACAGACTAAATGTTTGTTTTAGCATAATAAAAACAACAAAGTTTTTATAAAAGTATGATCAAAATGTGCCAAAGACTTGGCTCATCAGCTCTCATTATCAATGATCACATACTTGATAGCATGCAATTTCAATGTTATTTTTTCATTTCCATCCATATCAATAGGACATTACAAAGTTTGCAGATACTGGATAATTCTTCTATACCATCCACATGTTTGCATATCATAGAGAGGTGCAACATCAATTACTTCAGTTGATTAACTTGATTAGCTTCCAAATTGGCTTCTGCCATCAGCTTGGCTAAGCGTTGTCCTCTTAATAACTTGGTAATCTAAACCTCAATGTTTAACTCTTGGATCTTGTTGATCCATCTGCACCTTCTACCTATTGTTTCTTGCTGAGTAAAATTGTCCTTCACAACTGCACTTGGTACAAATGGAATAACTGTAGCCCCTAGTAGGTAAGTCCTAAATTTTTTTACAACCTTCACCAAAGCATAGACTTGTTTCTTGGTAGTGTCATACTTTAATTTTGTAGCTTGTAGATGTTTTATAAAAATGCAATTGGTTGTTCAAAACCTTGCTCATTTTCTTGTAGTAAAACAACGGCAATAGTATGAAAAGAAAAAAAGAGAAAATATGAATTGGCTTAGAGAAGTCAGGAGATTTCAAAATTGGAGCCTCTTTAATATCTTGTTTTATCCTTTTGAAATCTTGACTAGGCTCCTCACTCCAAAGTACCTTTCTACCTTTCTTCAGCATTTTGGAAATAGGTCTTGTAATCTGTACAAAATTGGTTACAAATTTTCCCAAAAAAATTATTTTCCCAAAAAAATGACTTGATACCCTTGACATTTCTTAGCTGGGGATTATTGTCAATATCTGCTACTCTTTCAAGATCTATCCTTACTCCTTCCTTGGACACAATATGCCCTAGCATCTTTCCCTCGGTGACCCCAAAGGAACATTTCTTTGGATTAAAAGATATTCCATATTCTAGTGACCTGGAAATTTTTTTTTCTAAATGTGTGCAATGATTCTCTTCTTTCTTAGAATAAGTGGTCAAGTCATCTTGATACACAAACATAAATAGATCAATAAAATCTATGAAAACTACATCCATATCTCTCTAAAAAGTGGCACCAACATTTTTCAATCCAAAAGGCATCTTTCCATATACATAGTAACCCCAAGGAGTATTAAATGTAGTCTTGTACTACTCAAATTCCTTTAATTTTACTTTATTAAAGCCTGATAAACTTTCCATTATTGACAATAGCTCACAACCAGCTACTTTTTATAACATGGCCTCCATGTTTGTTAAAGGATAATTTTCCTTTAATTAGGATACATTCAAATTCCTAAAATCAACACACAATCTTATATCCCCATTCTTTTTCCTCACTAGTACTAGATTTGATACCCATGATGAGTGTCTAATGGTTTTTATAATACCAGCCTCCCTCAAATTTATCAACTCCTCCTACATATTGGGAGCTAAAGTAGGATTAATTGGTATTTGCTTATGTCTGAAGGGTTTTTCATCCTCTTTCAAAGGAATCTCATGTTGAAACAACTCCTCCTTGTAAGCTTTCAAGTCATCGTATGGACAAGCAGAGACATGCCTATGTTTTCTTAGGAAGGAAATTAGCATTGCTTTCACCTTTGGTTTCATCCTCTTTCCTATATAAACCTTCTTTAGAGAATTTTCAGTTCCCAAGTTCACTTCTTCTAGGTCTTCTGGGTGAGCAGTAGTCGTTTTGGCCTTACTAGTATCTTGATTGTCAATGACCATTTCAAGAGCTACAAGGCCTTTGGGGATTTTTTTTGTTTTCAATTGGATGACCTCTTTTCCAAACATTGTGTGTTTCCCATCATTATTTTCTACAAATCCACTAAAATCAATCTCCTAACCTTCATATTGATTAGCACATTTAAAGAATCTAAGGATATCCTCATCATCATTAAAAATCTGCCAATTGTATACACTGTCAGGGATAGAGGGCCTTGTTTTTATCTCAACCTTTGAAATTCCTATGAAAGTTATATCATCAGGTCTTAATGCAATTTTAGCCAGTAGGTCAACCACTCTGTTATGTCCTCTCTCCATCTAGTCTATTCCAAAAGCATGAAACTATTCAATTGAATCCCAAACAAAATTTTGGTATTGCATCAACCTGTTATTTTTGTAAGCATACTTAGCTCTTACTTGGGATATTACAAGCTCAGAGTCACCAATTACCATTAGCTTTCTAATCCCAAAATTTTCAGCAAGTCTCAATCCTAATAACAAGGCTTCATATTCTACTACATTATTTGTACAAACAAAAGATAGTGTAAAAGAGAACTTATAAGTATTTCCGGTTGGTGATACTAATAAAATCCTTGCACCAGATCCATCTTTAGAGCTTGCACCATCAAAGTACATTTTCCATAGTCCTCCTTTATCAGAGATTCTTGAAACTTCATTTTCTATAGGTGTCGAAAATCTTTGAATCTCTTTTGGTGCTTCCTCTACCTTGAACCCACTAATGCCAGTATCTATGAAAAGAATTGTGTCATCTTCAAGGACATGTTCTAACATATGTGGGACCCTATATTCTCTCATTACTTGGATATTCCTTCCATCCATGGGAAAGGTGGCGTAAGACATGTCACACTACATACTGCCTCCCATAGATGCAGTCCATTTTTGAGATAATAACATTCCATAATTAGGTGGGATATTAACCACTACCACACTCATTTTAAAATATTTATCACGAAAAGTTGCTAATCTATATGGAAGCTCATTTATCACACCTACCACGGGGACCTATCTAGCATCCATAGCATACCTGCTATCAACTTTTAACCCTAATGCATCAATTATTTTATGTGATATTGTTTTATGCATAGTCAATAATACAATTCTTTATAAATTCCCTCAACTATCAACATAAGAAAAAATGGATCTATCTTATCCAACAAGTATTTACAAAATTTCCAAAAAAATAGGAATCTCAGCAATTACTCCTTCAACTTCCTTACCTTTTTATCCCTATCACTTATTTTAGGAGTGGGTTCCACTAAATCATTCTTGGTTATAGCAGTGCTAGTGATAAGAGCCACTTTTTTTGTTTATGTTCATGTATCCTCATCATTTCAAGAAATGGTATAGACACTTTAACTTGGCTAAGTAATTGAATGTCAGCAGGTATATTTGGTAAATTAGTTAAAGGCATACCTTGTTCATTTCTATTATCTCTCTATTGATTTCTAGTTACCTCAGCCTTGTTTTTTGTATCCTTCCTTATGGCTTCAGGAACTTGCTTCTGTGTCTTTGATTTTTCAGTAGAAAATTTGTGTCCAGAAGTAGCTTTTGACTTGCCCATTCTCTTGGCCCAAATTTTATCTTCCATGCCTTCTTTATCTTTGACAACTTCTATTTTTTTATCAGGTTCATGTTATTTTCCCTTAGCCTTATGTTATTTGATGAACAGACCGACATGATTACCTTGTTCACCTCCAACAATTTTATTCCTCAAATGATAAGAAATCCTAGCTTGAGTAACTAAGAATGTTGTATATTTTGTAATCTCTTCTGTAGAAGGTCTTCTTAATGAGACACCATCTTCAATCACCTCCAAATTATAAGCCTCATCATTACTAGTGTCATCCTCATCAGAAAGAACTTTTTGATGATATGCATTAAAAATTTTCCTTTGATTGTCAACATCTACTTCACAAGAATCTTTATCAAAAGAACATTCACTATAAGCAATATCAGAATCACCCATAATCATAAGTACATCATCCTCCTCTTGATCTTTCTGATCACATTCCTCAGGTATGTTATCTTCTACTTCCACCATTTGTGCTACTACACACTATTGCAAGGAATGTGGCATTTGGAAAGTCATACACCAAGGAGTATCTTCGAAAAAATTTCTTGAATTCTTTTGTAGAGGGTCTGGCGAAACTTTATTTTGGGTATTTTTCTGATTATTTGAGACAGGCTTCCCATTATACCAATTGGTATTGTAAGGGTGGTCTTGCAGCCTAGGAGGCCTTTCATTCCTTTGGTAATTCTTTGGGTGGGCCTTCTCTTGACTTTCAAGTTTATCACTGATAATTTTCATGAAGCTATCAATTTTATCTTCAATTGTTCCCCCTTTAGTGCCTGAACTCTTTTTTTCCATTTTTGAAGTTTTGAAAAGTATCGAATCATCTCATCTTCTAACTTTACCAGTTGTTTTGATGATATTTTCAATGTGTTCTACTATCTTAAAAGCTTCTCTTAAAGATTGAGGATGCTTATCTAGCAAATGGTAACTCATTTTTGCATCAAAAGCACTACAGTAATTTACCAAGCATACATGATAATTTAAGTGTAGATGAGGAGGCAATCTTTTTCTAGCCTTTTGGAACCTTGTATTAAACTCAACAACAAATTCATTAGATCCTTTTACAATATTATTGAATTGATTCAACAGAAAACTTAAATCAGTCTTGTCACCATATTGTTCTCTAAAGACCCTTTTGAACTCTTCCCAAGAGCCAATTCTCTCAGCAGGTAAACTTATGTACCATTCTCTTTCATCCTCAACAACCGACTGCATGAATAAATTCATCATGACATCTTCTACTTCTACCTCAAAATCATCCATAACATTAGTGAATGCTTTGAGGTGGTCTTCACCACTTAGAGCATTGTTTCCAGAGAATTTGACTAGACCAAGCTTGAAATATTTATGAAATGGGTTAGGATAGCTAGGTATTCAAGTGAAACATAACAGTTGGTATCTATCTACTTGGACTGGCCTCCTAGTATGCCTATCCCTATGATCATCTATGTGTTCATCATCTTTCCTTCTATTAGAGTGGCTACCATCCTTTTCCTTTCTACTTTCACCATCACCTCCTCCTTTGTTACCTCCCTCATCATCTTCAAAGTAAGACTTATCATTCTTGTTTTTTCCTCCACCACCACCTCCTTGATCTCCACCACCACTTCCCCTAGGGGTATTTCCATCAGATTTCTTTTTTTGTAACTCACCATTAGTATGTCTAGAGCTTGAGGCCTCTGGTATATGAGTGGAAATTTGAAGGAATGCAATCTTCCTAGCCATTTTTGCATTGGAAGCTATTATTTCAGATTTTTTCAAATCTTCTCACAGCTTTTCACTTTCCAACTACAACCTTAGTATCTCAAGATTTGGAGGTCTGTCAGATGGGGTTGGATCAATTTTGGCTTTATTTGTGGGGGTTTTAGTAGATGAAGTATTGGTTTTATCATTGGTTTTGAATGTAGTTTTCTTGGGTGGGTCAACAGGTCTCTTCCCATGATCTACAAATGATGTTTTCTTAGTAATAATATGAGGTTCTAAGGCTTTAGTGGTTGAGACAGATGTTGTATAAGTGTTAGTAGTTGAATTTCCCATTGAGATTGTTGCTCCAGGAATATCATCAGTCATTTTAGAGAGATTTTCCTCAGAGGTTCTATGCCTTGCGGCCTCCTCTCTCATTTTCTCAAATTTTTTCCTCCTAGCATCTCTCTCAAGTTGCTTAGCTCTAATCCTATCTTCTTTTTCTTTCAAATCTTTCTTCCTTTCTTCTTCTTTCTCTTGGAATATTAACTCCTCTTCTTCAATGGCTTTCATATCATTATTTATATCTTCCCCATTTTCCATAATATCTCCATGTTCACTTGGGGCAGGAGTAAAGTAAGGTTGGTCAGCAGGATCTTCCTCAAGAGAAAAGTGGACTAGCTCATCAAGGGATTAACCTCTTGGATTAAAATTAGACTTTCCATTTAAAATGGAACAAATTCCTAGGGTTGAAGACTAAGAGAAATTATTTTTCTTTCCCCAAAACTCCCACCTATCCTCCTCTCTTGACATATTTCTCTCACTATCAAAAACTTCTTCTACTAGAAAACTTCCCTAGTCTATGTTAGACTCTTGAACATTATGTCCTTCTTCATGGACACTAGCACTAATATCAATATGAAAAGTAGGAGATACATTAGGATCGGAATCAAGTGACTTACTTGACTCAAAACGTTTCCTGACCCATTCAAGTTGTTTTTCCTTCATAGGTTTAGATTCTACCTTTTGCTCAGGATGCTTCTTCACATAGCTTCTAGTCTTCCTCATAATGTCAAGTACTGTAAAATATTTCTTGTTGTTTACTTTTTGAGAGCTAATCTTCACATTGGTACTAGAGAACTCAAAGTCGCCACCCAAGATACTGGGAAACAAAAAGTGATTACACTTTGATTTTGTACTTGTTACTCCAGAAAATATTTTAAACATTACCTTATAGACAATGGTAGAATGAAACAATAACTGACACATAAGATCTAGTACAATGGGACTAATACAATAAACTTAAAACCAATTATTCCTTAAATAACAAGGAATATTCACAAGGAACAACTGACTTTGACTGTACCTGATCTGAACTTAGAGACTTTGGACTTAACAAAATCCCCAACAGAGTCGCCAATCTGTTGGTTATATTTTAAGAACCAAACTGATCTCTAAAAATACCTATGGATTTTTCCATTTCCAAGTATCAGTAATACTAAATGGATTGGCCAACGAATGAATAGAAGTTGCTAAAATTATATTCCTACTCTTTGGGCTCTATGAAACCTAGGAGGGTGATCCCATAATGTATAGCTAAATACTTTGGAGAATTACAATCAAATACATTGTGAATAAAAGATATCTTTGAGAGCATCACTCATAATATACATCAAATAAATTGGTATCATATTATATCAATGTTATATGAGTTGAATATGAGAGAGTAGATACAAAAAAACAAATAACAACAATATACCCCTTGAGATTTTTTGATTAAAATATTGAGTAATTAATGAATCAACAGTGGAGGTGTAGCATAAATACCTTGCATGAACCAATGTTTTTATCCCAAGCACGAAGTCAATACCATTCTATATAACATGATAACAATTTTCACAATAGCACCTATAACACCAAGAAATCTTGCATTACAACATTCCTCTATGACATTCAGGGTTATTACTTCTTACAAATATCCTAGCACATAGTTCTTATGTGTTATCAATCTCATACAAGCAATTACATCAATTCATTGAATCAATCAGCAAGCATAAAACCAAACATCCATCAAATATTGATAGAGACAAATGAAAGAAATCCTTGATCACTTTCAATCATAACTCATAACACATATACAATGAGAGAGAATAACCATGAATATGATATTACTCTATATTATAAATTCTATACCATTATCAATCTTACATGCATAAGTATGAACTCCAAAAGAAACTTAACACAAAGACTCTAAAACTCGCTTTGTATTTGTCTTGACAAAACTAACAATATCAACTCAAAAAAATTTCTAACTCCTGTACTTCTGGTCTGGAATTCCTTCTTATAGAGATGAAGGAGAAAAACAAGCCTTAGACCAGATAGCACACATGTCATGATCCCATAGGACCGCTTGTAGCTATATTCCCTTCCTAGTTACACTTGAGTCTTCAAATGGAGCAAATAAACATGAGGCATAATTATCCTCAACTCTTCGTGGAAAATAGGTCCCACCTTAAAACTCATCATTAGTTTGTTACAAAAGTTATAAGATATTCTCCGTGTGCTCAAAATGCCAACTATAAGAAAATTGAAACAACAAAACTTATGAAGAAAGGCAGGAAAAGAAGAAAAAGGTCAAAAACTATTTAATCCACATTAGCACCATGTGCTAATCATTTTAGTTTAAGGAGAGAATAATATTTTACCATGTTATACCAAAAGCCTAATTTGTATTATTTTTAGGCTATGTATTATTCTCCTCCTGTCCATTATTCTCCTTATTCACTCTGTATATTTCTCCAACCAAATATTGTATTCTTCTTCAGCAAGCCATTTAACATTCAATAAATCCTACATCTTAGTAGTATACTAGGAGTACCTTGCATCAATTAAAATCATGGCTTCCTTAACAAATATATCCATCTTTGTTTCAATACCCACCATCATATCAATATTTGAATTGAACAAGATGTAATCGGTGATAGATAAATTCATCATAGCCGCTTCAAACAATCCTCCTGAATCTTCCTTCCAGGTGTCAAACAGATGCAATTCACCTTTTGAATTCAATATTTGAGGAATACCACAATCCTCCATCTCCTTGAATATTTTCAACTTACTTTGGAGTTGTATTCACAACTTTCCATGAAAAGTAGTTACATCATTTATTGAGACAATAGTTTTAAAGATGTCACGAATATTTGTGGGTGCCTGAGGATCCTTCTTTATTTTTGGCATCATTTCTTTCAAAGAACTTACCCTAGCAATCCAATTATTCCACTCATTCCTAAAGGCCTCATGTACTTGCAGATATTTTGTATTTTCCTCATGAATGTTTTTATACGTGGCCCATACATCATTAGCCCTGTGGACCAACTTGGTCACCCTATGCTTAAATACATCCCTAAAAATTTCATTGGCCACCCTAATTGTCTCCAATTTGGCTTGCCTAATATTATACTTTTCAGTAGTGAACATTTCTTTCAAGTCATCAATTCTAAGGGCCAAAGTCTCCCTATCTTGTGTAGACATATGAAATGAAGAAGAGGAAGAAGAAGGTTGAGTCACTGTCTTTTGGGTAGCTTGAATGGTAGCTCTCATTTGACTTGTTCAATTCATTCAAAGCCTTATTATATTCCTTGACCAAAGATTTATATTTCTTTTGAGAAATATGTGTAGTGTCCACACTAAGCATTACAACATCTATAGTTAACTCAATTTCCTGGATTAAAGTTATGTCAATAGCTCTACTGACCACTAGTGAACCAATGACTTCTTCAATCGGCATAGCTACCTCATATTTTTTAGTATTTGGTGCTATAGACCGAATTGCAAGAGTATGCAACTTTGGACTATATTCGGAACCAAATACTTTATTCTCAAATTGATCTTTAGATATCAAAGCCTGAGGATCTCTCCTAACTGCATCATATGCTATGGAAGTTGTGATTGTACATCCTCGTAACAACATGATTCCACTATCTTTAAAAATTATTTGAGCTTCAGTGGGAGTAATAGCTTCAATCTAAGCCCTAATCTTCTCTTCCTCTGCTTTCTTAGCTTCCTCCTAATGAGAAGGTTCAACATTGACTTGGGTTGATTCTAGTATCTCTTTTAGTTCTTTACTCAACTGTTGAATCATAAACTCATGAAACTCTTTAGTCTGCAGAAATTTATCATCATCCAAGAACTCATCACACTCCCTAATTCTAGGATCATCATCATTCTCTCTGTCATAATGCCACTAGACAATCCTGTCAGGATGAACATCTGAACTATGAGTCTCCTCAATATGAGGAAGGGGAAATTTCTACTCAACTTCCTCATTTCCTGGCACATGTTCTGCCACTTGTTCTTCCCTGACCTGAACATCTTCAAGTCATTCTGGGATATCCATAACTTGTTGTTGTCATTTGATCTGTAAACTAGGACGTTAAAGTTATTTGAAAACTTAATCCATTTACAGAATTACTCCCGATCGCAGCAGTAATGCATGGTTATGCGTCTAAAGCGATGAATTTATTACAAGTTCACTTATTCCAGTTTAAATAAACATAACTAAGAATCTTAAAGAATCAAAATACTGAAGAAATAATGAGACAAGGGAAAATAGGAAGAGCACACTTGATAACGGAGTTCGCTCAGGATGAGCTACGTCTCCGGGTCCGCTTCTCAATAGTAGGACCGCTTTATTGATATTGCGAAGTCAACAACCTTTTTACAATATCAAGCCTCCAAGACCAACATAAACTCCTCACAATCTCTCTTTACGAATTGCAATTATTGGTGTAGAAAACACCTTGCAAATTCACCTTACAAGTCTCCTTCAAACGTCTCAAGATCAAAATTTTCTTCATACAAAGTATGAATCTCCTATCCTTACCCCCCTCCTTTATATACAAAATAATAAGCCTAAATAGGCTTAACCACTTAACCACATCCATAACCTCCTTTACAAGTTTAGGGGGGGCGGCCATAACCATTTTCCATTTGTCCTCTAGGAGGTTAGGGTGATTGTTTTACAAAATAGGCTATTACAATACATTCGGCTCAAAGAATCTTAACAAAAAGAACCGAACCCAATTATCTAATGGACAGTAGTCACCGGTGCAACGGTGGATGGTTATTTTTCCATAGGCGGGGTCGGCGGTTCCAACCCCGCTGGCCACAATTTAAAACAAACTCTGAAATTTTAAAACGATAAAACCGGCGCGCACTACACATATATTGAGATCTCCGCCTGTGGTGCAACGGCTAAGTCGGCGGACTTTTCGGGAGGAAGTTACGGGTTCAAACCTCCGCATAAGGTTTTTTTTAACGAACAAACTTTTCAACAAACCCCGACGCCGACGGAGGAAAGACAGGCCACGTGGCATACCGAGGAGGTGCCACGTGGAAAAACTCCATTTGCTGCTCACGCTGACATGTAAGCTGACTCTGTGCCGACGTGGAGCTGACGTGTTATGATGACTAGACGCCACCTGTGCTGCCACGTGTCATACTCCCATTCACTGTTGATGCCCACTAGGCTGCCACGTCACACTGTACGGATGCCACGTCACTTGTACAGACATGACACGTGTCAAGCTTCTATTGGTCCAATTCGGATTTGTACAGACTGCTGACGTCAGCTGTACGGATGATGACGTCATCACTGTACCTTCAAATCCACCAAGTCAACCGAGAGCTTTGACTGGCTGTATCTTGCGCATACGAGCTCCGTTTTCAACGAAACGAACGCCACCGGAATCGTCTCAACGAGCACTTCAATTTGATGCCAATTTCGACAAATTCTGAGATGATCATTTTTTTCGCTTCCTGTCGGCCCCTTGTACCCGTTTGACTGGACCTTTGACCAAGCATAACTTCCACCTACGATCTCCTTTTGACGCGGTTCAAGTTGCGTCAGGATCGTGTCAGCGAGCTTTTCAATCTGAGACTATTTTTGGCTAATTCTGAGATTGTGAAATTTTGAGGTCTTCTGGATCCACCTGGATCATCATTGTTGCTCCAAGAGCACACGTGATGTTTCTACAACCTCCTTTACCTTTACCTTAAACTCACCAGAATGATAGTCTCTTATTATGGTAAAGGCCCTTTCCAATGGCTTTGTAATTTCATTGTATGGACTAATGTAAAAGGCATTCTTTTTCATAATATTTTCCTCTAGGTTTTCCATAGTTGTCCATTCCTTTTTCCTAATAATAATAACCTCATCACTTGTCAGATTCCTTAGTACATCATCTCTATAGAAAAATTCATGATGTATGATGCCTAAGTTCTTTTGTCTTCTTTTTCCTACCACAAAACTTTCCGAATCAAAGACTTTAACCTCATCGATAGGCATTCTTAGATTATTCACCATAATTCCCAATTTTCCATACCCTTCAAGGGAAGTGATTTTGAAATAAGCAAAAGTACACTGGGGATGTACTAGAGAGCCCTTTCTATCCTTTCTAAACATCTCATAGTCCATAACATCCATTTGCCACATGAGATCCATGAAAGCCAATTTCTCTGAGACATACAAGGGTAAAAAATGGGGTGCCATCTTAGCTCCATAAACCTTGATCAAAATATATTCAAAATATAGAAACTAGTTAGCCCAATTATGTGTTGTTGTAGAGCTTGTTACATCCTCCAGGCGCATGAGACTTTTGATCTCTGGAGAAATTCTAAATTTAGGTGCCACACCCAATGACTCTAAGATACTGTGTTTTATAACATTACCAAACAAGATGTAATTGGAATTGGAGCAATCCTTATCCCAAATATATGTCCACATTTGCACAAGGATAGCCTTATTTTCATTGTCCTTAATCCTCAGGTTTAATTTTTTCTTCCACTCATCATCTCCTTCCCATAAAAGCATATGCATCAATAAGGAATATTGGGGGAAGGACAGAGGGAACACTTCCTTTTTCAAATTGAGAAAATCCTCAAGCATTCATTGAGCAATAAAATTAGCATAATTGAAACCAGTGTTTTGATTATATTCTTGTATATCTACCACCATCACCAACAAATTAGGGGCTATTCTAACCTCAAAATCCTGAGCTAGTACTTGGTTTAAACAATAGTAAGTGTTTTTAAATAATCTCCAAATTCTTCACACTCAAAAGGCTCAGCATCTTGAATAGTGAATTTTATTCTTGCTCCTTCTATGTTGCACAAGTATTGCTTCTCTGTATGCAAATTTTCTCCCTTCATACTCAACATATAAGTCATCACACCTAAATTTTGCAGTGTAATTGGGATTCAAACCAAATATATCCAATATTTTATCGTTTGTCGCCTCCATAATTATATCACCCCTGTTACTCTTGATTTTCTTGTGAGTAGGGTTATAATGCCTTGCTAGCTCAATCATTAAATCAACTTCCACAAACACATTTGGAACTACTAACTTTCCCATGTTCAATCACCACAAATAGCATGTAGGCTTACTGGAATTTTTCTTGTTGAAAGCATACTAAAATAATTGCTAGATCCACTTTGAGGATGGGGTTTCTCAGCAATTTTGCTACCATTATCAATCAATCTAGTGGTAACAACAACTTGTTGTGTGGGCCTTTTACCAATTCATGACCCTCCCTCTTTGATACCTCTAGAAGTTTCTTGCACAAAATTTATGTTTCCTTGATTGCACTTCTAGACCTTGTGGAAGCTGCAGGGGTACCAAGTAAAGGTTTAGACATAGCTACTGGTTTGGGCTCAACTTCAGCTGAAGCATGTTGAGTTTTAAGTCTTTTAACCCTCTTTCGCTTTGGTTTCCTTTCAAGCCTAACATTGGATTCACTATGCTTTGGGTCACTCATGCTTGTAACACAAATGGAGACTAGGGTTTACAATTTTTACGGCCAAACAAAACCCTTCACCATTATGATAGGATAAAATTCTAGTATTGAATAGGATACCTTTCTCCACAATTTAGATAGTGCTCAATTATCAAATTGAAATCACCAGAAGAAGAGTAAATTGCACTTTCCACCAATTTTTCATCATCTTTCAAGGGTATTCATTTCACTACCTTAATTAAAAGGAAGTTTTAGTTTTGCTTACCCAGATGAAAACTATGTCACTCTGGATGCAGATAATTTTTGGAATTTTCCTTCCGAATTCCTCAGCCTCTATTATTTCTTCTGCCAGCCAGTGAATTTGGATGGAAGATAAACCATATATCTACTTTGTATTACGGTTGAGAGGGGAGCATGTCACCATTAATATTTGATAGTAAGCTCGCGCGAGCAAACTGAGAATTAGTCGTTCAATTTTAACCCTTTATCGTTGATCCCTCAACTTTAAAATTGTATCAATGGTCAATAATCCACCTTGCTAATTTCCCTTTTTCTTTATACGAAATCCTTAGGATTTCACCACATTACTTCATCATGTGGTAGTTTTTTCCAATCGCTAATTCACTTCATTCTCATCCATCTCCATCACTCCTCACTAAATCAACTTTACACATTGATTTCCATCAGCGATAACATATTTGAGCACAATACTTTAACACATACACCTACATAACAATCAATGGCACAAAAGATATCATAAATAGGGTGGAATCAAGTTAGTGAGAGAAAACTCCTTAAAAGGGGCCATATCACTCATTGCTAGTCAAAACCTCAGTGCTCAAAACAAATCTGTGGGAGGTGATGCAATTAGATATTCATCTTCTCGCTCATTGCTAATTGCAAACACTCTTCACAATATATTGGCGATGAGAAATGAAACTTATGATTATAAGTTGAGAGCTCATCGCCTATCACTATTACAACTTTAGGAATTCAAAAATTATTAGTGATACACAATCTCTTAAGAACCTCGCTTGTCGCTAATTGCAATCCGAAGTTCAACGATCAATTCGTGATGAGCGATATCAAAATATATTACCTCATCGCTCGTCACTAATTTAAAACATACATTTCAAAAGTGATCAGTGATGAGCGATAAATACTTAATGTCTGCTAAACTTAAGTGCAAACTTTTAGGCATGTGCTCAATAAGTTGTTTTAGAGAACGAGACTTCCTAGGATGATATGTGTTATCAATCAGATATGCACCCTATGCTTAAGCTTGCAGAAAACTTAACTATTTGTTGACACATGGAAACCTTCTTCAAATGTTGGTGATCTGATTAAAGAAGGAATCTCCAGAGTGAGATGGTTCTCTAAATGATAATCCTATTCTAAATGATTTTTGAGGTAAAGAGTTAGAAGGATAAACTGGATTTAAAACCTATGACTGAAATTCTATCACCTAAAATTATTAACTAATATTAAGATGATTTCTAATAATAACCACTCTCACCACCTCTTTAAAACTTTATTCTCACAATCTCACAACACACATAATCCAAAAGTGATTTATGCAAAGGTCTAGAATAAACACAAGGCACAACATGAAGTAGCATGCAACTCCTGCAAATCACTTAACAACAGTAAGACAAGAAAAGGATCCAATATATTTGAATCATAAGACACATCAAATTACTGCTCGCAAAGCATAAACCATAAATGAGAAAGGAAACTCTGATATTTTATTGAATGAAGGAGTGAAACTCTCAAAAATCTAAGTACAAGATTGCTTACAAGACTCTCTCTATGAATGAGAGAGGAAGAAACAATGATCTGAACTAAGAAAAACTCTAAGTCTTTTTCAAAATATAGCTCTCCAAACCCTAATCTGAGCTCAATAGAAAATCCCATAAAAAAGCATCCAAATCTGCATCATACTATGTAACGAAAGTGGAAAACTCATACTTTCCAAGATGTCAATCCAAAAGGCTCCTAAAAATAGGGTTAGTTTTCTTTAAAAGCAAAAAAAAACCTTATCTTCATCCCATGATTCTCAAATTCGCTCAAGGAAAAATCAACAACTCAGCCTTCGTAAAACTGCTAAAAATAGCAAAGGAATAAAAACAATTTATAAAGCATTGTTTTATCTTTGCTTTCAAGATTTGCAACTTTATTCTCTCAATTTTCCCTATTTTTTGCAATTAAGATTTTAAGAAAAATATTTGCAAAATATTATAAACCTTCATATCTCACTACAGTTTGATTTTTCTTATAAAAAATCATAAAAATATAAGGGTAAATATTTACTCTAAGTTCTAATTGATTTTCTAAAAAATCAATAAAAAATAAAGCCTTAAGCATATCCAATATGAATGCTTTTATCTCCTAGGCAAGGCATTTGAAAACAATTAAAAACCCTAAGGTTTTATAAAGATGTTGCAAAAAAAATTAAATACCTAACCTAAAACTTAGGCAAATGATATCAAATGAAATTTGAAAGGCTCGACCCAAGCACTGAAGAACTCAGCCACCATATAATTGACATTAGGAGTTTAATATGTTAAAAAAATTTGCAAAAAATATCCCTAAGTTCGAATTAGGGCTAAGGGAAACAAAAACCCTAAAATTTGGTCTCATTTCATTTTGTCTTTGGAGAAAATTCTCTAATGGAAAGAAGTGTGCCGCCATCATGAAGCTAGGGTTTGAGTTGGAAGAGTGTGAGGTCGGCCATTGACTCCTCTGTTAGTCGAATCTCCATCATAATGGATTGGTGAAATTTCTTTAAAACATTTTGTAACTCTTCATCTTTATTTTGAAGTAATCTTTTGGCCTCAAGGTCGAGGGCTCAAGTGCAGTTTCTCATACATCTCTTGTGTTCTGTATTTTTCTTGTTTTATTCCTCCACTTCGGCTACCATAAGGGATCAACCATGGGCATTTGTAAAGGTTTTGTAATGGCTCAAATGTGGGCTTGCTTTCTCTTCTACAAGTGATGGTAAGCTCTATTTTTTCTTTATTTTCTCCTCTAAAACAAAAGCTTATAAAAGCTTCTCTCTGCAAGAATGATGATTTTTATTTTAAAAATGTAGGCCCTTGTACAGGTCACGAGTTTTAACATGCTTCTTGATGAATTTTAATAAGGAAAACTCGCATTTTATATGTTGTTTGTTCTGATTTTGAGATTTTCATGGAAAACTCATGGGTTTTGACCTTGGTGCATATTTATGAGCCAAAAGCTTTCTCTAGGCTGCGACTAACGTTGGACTGATCTGGGTATCTTGAAAACCCATTGTATTTCCACTACTCACATCCTTTGACATAAACTCTCAAATGGGTAAACTATAATAAGAAGAAATCTACACTTGAAACTGAAACCCCATGTGGGTATTTGTAAAATAGGAGGGATAAACCTCTCCAACCTCTAGGCTTGACTCATGATGTAAAATAATACTCCTTTTCTTCTTAACAAAAGCATTTCGATTTAAAATACTTCACCTCATGAATTTGAATAATCTCATGGCTAAGGCCAACACTTAATATGTTTGTCATTTTGAAGAGCTTTAAGAACTCAAAACTGTGCATTTCGATGGCATTTGTATCTGCATTTTGAATATAAAACCCCAACATGGACACTTTGTATTCTAAATGAAATATTTATTTAATGTTGAAACCCCCATGTGGGTATTTAGCTTTCTAAGAGAAAAAATGCTTTTCATTCTTGTTCCTTGCATTGTTGTAACATCACTATTTGTCTAAAGGCACAACACAATGAAGCTCAAAACAATTTAAAGCCTTCAATTTTATCAAAACCTCTTCTCTGCTTCATGCACTTGTTCTCTTTCAAATACATTGATGCATACACTTCATTCAATGCAACATTTGCATTCAAACATTATGGTTCCAGTGGTTTCATGTAAGTTACTTTAATGCTTGTTACCACCCATTCAATATACTTGAATCCATTCAACATTCTCATGAAATAAAGAAAATGAGAACCTGAAGCTCCTTCATATGCTTCAATTATTTATTAGTGTTTTGTTGATGAGGTATTATGTATGCCTATTCACTATCACCATTTATGAGCATGAAACACTTGTTGCACCAGAAAAGAACATCTTGAACAGCATGAATCAAAATGACCAAAACATCATATGGAAGCAGAATGTACTCCATTTTGACAATATTTAATGCTTTTCAATATGTAACTGGTGAATCATTTGGTTCTGTTTCTTAATTGATCTCATTTTTCACTCATAATTTTCACTTTGTTGTTCTCAGATTTGATTGCTATTAGTGAAGAATGGGCTTGATTACTTTGATAGTTGAGATGTATCTATTCCATTGAGCATGATGATGGAATTCCTCTACTCAGTCCTCATTTGTATGTTGAGGGGAAACATGTCGAGATCTACCCTTGTGGGAGCCCGTTTTACCCCACATGCTTTTATGTCTTCATGAAATGATCAACTACATGACTTGTCCTATACCTGCATAGGAAAGAAACAATGTTAGAATAAAATAATGATTTGAAATTCCATTTTTAGGCTCTAATTACTACACTCTTCATTCTTAGTTGATCCCACAAATTTTAAGGAATGAATTATATCTTTGTTGGTAGAGCATGTAGTGTAACTCATATTCAGAGCTCTAACAGGACTTTCCCAATTTTCTGCAAGTACACTCAGAATCGAAAGCAAGATGGAGCAAGCTGCAAGCACATCAACTGAAGATCAAGACACATCCAATGATGGATGTCTTATGTTATTTGATTCCTTCTTTCTTTTCCATGTTCAGTTGTAGAATTCCTTTCTTGCAATGAATGGTTTTAGCTATCTCCATGGCTTGTGTGGATCTTTTAATTTCTTCTTTCATTTCCATTCTAAAAATAAATGCGTCAAAATTGCAAATTTGTACAATCATTTGTATTTGCAAACAAATGAAATATTGTAATGTGAATAAGCATTATGAAATAAATGAAAGCAATTGTTATGCTTTATCATTTGTGAATTTTGTTTTGTACTTCATTTATGCTACAAAGCATCAAGAGTAATAACTCTGAAACTCTATTCATTGAAACAATTTTACATAACTTAAACTTGATAAACCCAGTGAAAACAACAATTTAGGCACATGCAAAAATTAACTAAACTTTCACTTTGAGATAAATCTAACTAATTAGCTTTGCCAATTGAGTTGTAGTAAAAATTGGTAACATTTTGGTGATTTTCACTAAATGCTTTCCTGCTAGAAGCATTAGATTTGTTTCCTTAATACTCCATTGGGCACAGAGTCAAATCTGCCCCTTCATGAAACTTAGAAATTCAAACCGCAACACTCCAAATAGGAGCAAAACAAAACCGAACAATATTGAAAGCAAACTAGCAGGCCCTAATGGCCAACCAAACATGTGCAACAACACTTAGGGAAAACAAATTATTGAAATGAAAATGTGCACGAAGCATTTATTTGCAGCAACTGCTTTACTATTTACAATAATAGTACTTATCTCAGAGGAAATGTTCAAGGTGGATCCCATTAACTTGGATAGAAAGCACCTGTCCAGTCAACTTCGAAAGTTGGAAAGCGATGTGCTCCTTGCACTCCATGATCACATAAGGTCCATCCCAAATTGCATCAAATTTGGAATGTCGTCTAGGCTTACATTTGTACTCGTTCCATTTAAAAACCAAGTCACCAATGATGAAATATCATGGCCTTTCCCTCTTATCAAAATAATTCTTCTTCTGAGCTTGATGTATTTCAAGCTCCCTTAATGCTTCCTTTCTAGTTTCCTCAAGCTCCATCTGTAGACACCTAAAAATGACCTAGGCCTGCAAGCTTCATTTTTACCACTTTCGTCCTAGCATAATTAAGTCATTTAATTATATCCTTGGTCCACATTCGACTATTGATTAAATAATTCATAATTATTTAATTAATTCATGTCATTTGTTCCTCCTGATTATTAAATAAATAATTTTTATTTATTTATCTAATAAGTCATTAATTACCTAAGTCTTCCTTTAATTAAATAAATTTCTTAATTTATTTAATTCCGCTTTGTCATTTATTTCTACTTGATTATTAAATAAATAAATTTTATTTATTTATCTAATATGTCATTAATTATCTAAGTCTTCCTTTAATTAAATAAATTTCTTAATTTATTTAATTCTCCTTTTGTCATTTATTTCTCTTTGATTAATTAAATAAATTTTATTTATTTAATTATGTCACTAATTAAGTTCCCTTCTTTTAAAAATTAAATAGATTCTAATTTATTTAAATTTTTGTCCACTTTCCACTATAATTAAATAATTATTTTAATTATTTAATTATTCATTATCCTTTTCTCTCATTTAATTAAATAAATTTAATTTATTTAATTTAGCCCACCCTCTTGAATTTTGAATTAAATCATTATTTAACTCAAAATGACTCCTTTTGTCACATTCCTCTATAATTAAATAATATCTTTATTATTTAATTATTTACTGGGCACCTGGAGTAAATAAATTTTATTATTTAATTTCTCCAGTAGCCTCTTTGTCTGTGCCAGTCTTATCTTCCAAATCAAATCTTATCTTCTGACATCTCATTTAATTTCAGACATTGATTGAATTATCTTATAATTCAATCTCAACCCTTCATCCTTATCATTGCCCTAATTTTGACCTAACCCTAATTCATTATACAACATTCAATCTTGACCATTGATTCTAGGGTATTTGTCATCTTCTCATCCTAGCCACACATTCAAAATTGCAGTTTTTATAAAATGGCAATTTTGTTCTTATTTTAGGGGGCTCCCTATCTCTCTCTCTCTCTCTTCATCTATCTCATGCTCATTCTGTCAACTTAGATTATTTTGTCATTTGCAGTCATAGTCATTTTTTTTGTCTATTGTGAGGTCATTGTTTTATACAAATCCTTCAACACTTGCATAGGGCTTTGTCATTAGTCTAGGTGCTCATTTGAAATCTGAGGGCATCTTTATTTACTACAAGCTAGGAGGTGTAACAAAGGTGAAGCATGGAAGATGAAGACCTGGGGTAACATTGTTCCTTTTGTTTTCATGTTTATTTCCTTTGTGCTTTGTTATTTCAATGGATTTTAATATTATTGTGCTAACCCCTTTAACAAATCTGATTTTCCCTTGATTACATTGGTGACCTTATTCTGTTTCTATTTTACGTCGATTTTGTTGTTTTCTGTTGTTTTTGTAGGTGATGCACGGATCACCGTAAGTGTTTTAAAGCTTATTTATGACGCGCACTTGATGCGTGCGATGCATCTGCAACTAAGCGACACATCCCTCGGCAAGCCACAACCCGACCGACCCGAATGATGCATTTGATCTGTCGGCTGCATTGAAAGACCCGGCGGCGCATCTGCTTGTCAAGCGCATACATGCGTGAAAGTTTCTCGGTTTTGTCATTTGATTTCCAAATTTTGGGTTTTTTGTTTCTTTGGTTTCTGGTTTTCTGTTTCTTACGTATTTTATTCTGCTTGGCTAGTTAGATTTTCGTTACTAATCCTCTTTTAGTGATTATTTATTTGTATGTTTATACTAGGGTTTTGCTTTTCATTTTGCCGTGCAGTGCGGATCGACTGGCTTGTTTTTTAAAACATCCTTGACTAACGTTTCTTGATAAATGATGCAGCAACTCTAACAAGCCACAACTAATAAGCCTGTGGCCTTGTCCGACTATTTCGAGTCATTTAAAGTCCGAGCAGTCATCTTCCTGTCGGGCCGCATACACTGTTAAAAATTATTTTATTTTTTTTGGTTTCTATTTTGATTTTCATATTTTTGGGTTTTACATTTGTTGGTTTTCACGGTTTCCTTTTTTTGTGTTGGTTTTCTTAATTAGAATAGATCTTTTGTGTTACTAATATTTTCTTGTAGCGTGTGGCGATCCTCTTTCGTGTGTCAAAGACCATTACATACGAGACTACTAATATTCATTGTTTGCAGATTCGCATGTCAAAGAAGGAAGAAACAAACATTGTGCTTGTTTATTTCTAGATTAGCAAACATTTGTTTTGGTGCTTATAAAACGAAATCATGTCTTTTATGCTTGATTGTGATTGTGGAATGGTAGGTGAGTATGCTCTCACTTGGTGAAAACCTTGTGATCAGAAAACCAGACCCATTCTTTTTTTCTGTTATTTACCTTGACTTGGTACATCAGAGTATCCTCCTCATGTTCGGGTGATCTTGGAATTATGTAAAATGGTTCTTAACTCTAGGGGTGGGCCTGCAGGGGTTCATGCTAGCGTGGCTCAGAGCCAATAGCAGACTAAAGCCAATAACCCCGACCGGTATATAAATATAAACCTTAAGGGAAAGCCTAAGGTTAACGGTCACCGGATGTGTCATACGGACGGAGTTGTACTCCCTTAAACCCTGTTGAGCTTAACCTCTTCAGGCTGGAGTGCCACCTTAATGGTGATTAATCTCTTGCCCCATGTATGGCCACTCAAACGGGGGTCCCGAACTAAACACTCTTGTGTAGTAAGCCAAAGTCCTATTTGCTAGCGCAACACCGGTCGGTGTGAAGGCATCCACACTTTCGCAGTTTGTAGTAGAGGTGATCATCTCACCATGGGAGTTTCATGGGGGTTGGAAGCTTGGTTGGCCTGAGAAGAGAGTGCACTGTAAGGGGGAGCCCGTGCAGCCAAGCTTCTGAATTCACACGCTACAAATATGCAGTTGGGGAAACCTGCGTGGAATCTAGCAAATATTGTCATGGCCTAACCTAGGATCGTGCTTATCTAATGTGTGTTTGGTTACTTTATAAAACGCTATGTTTGTCAAGTGTTTTCTTGTTTTTACCATAGTTTAGAACAAAACATTCATTAAACAGATCAAAACTTCCATCAAAACAACACGATAATCACTTTGAAGCAAAACTGTCATATCTGTCAAACCGCAACTGATATTCTACAATGCAACTGCTTTGATAAACTGCATCTAAAACTTAGAACAACGCATCTGTAGGCATCGTGACACATCTGACAACTGAAAATCCGCATTTGCTTAACCGAGTCACATTTTATAGTCAGAAAGCCGCAATTGATAAACATAACCGCATGTGCTTAACCGTGACGCATCTGCTAAACTATGACGCATTTGCCTGTCAAAATTTTAAGCTTCACAGCTGAAACCTGAGGTCTTGAAACTGTCAACCATTTGTCAAACTCTATCACCAAGAAGAATCTATCAGAAACCTAACTTGAAATTTCTCAAAGTCTTGACCATTAGTTTGTATTAGTCACCATAGGTTTCATACCTCATTCCTTTTCGTTGCATACATTTGACATTAGACTATCCCTAGGTTCACATTTTGCATAGTTAGGATTAGGAAACTCTTAAGCACACTTTGCAAAGTCATTGTTTTCAAACTTAGACCCTCTTGGACCAAGTTATCAAACATCCTTTTAGTCATTATCCTCTTTTATGAGATTTCTTCCAACTCAAAAGTCTAGTTAGGAAGACTCACTAGTCATTTAGATCTTGTCAGTTTGTCATTTACAACAAAGTCCTTTAGCAGTTCAAATCAAAAATGAAGTTCAAGCTTAGAAGTGCTTAGATAACCTCATCTTACATTGCATAAAAATTGCATACCTTATTCACAAAAATCCAAAAAAAAAAATAATCCAAAAACATTAGTCATTCTAGGCGTCATTTCAAACCTAGACTTCACATAGTGTCATACTTGCATTTAGCTGTCATCCCCTTTTTGAGCAATCTCATTTATGGAAAAACCAGACTTCAAAAACAAAAGAGACAAATGGAAAACTTTAGGCAAGACCCCAACAATCCTCCACATGACTCAAACTGGACCTTGTACGATCCATTTTCTAATCTAGACAATCAACCTCTAGTGAGAACACAGTCCTCCTCAAATAGTACATTCAAAATCTACTTGCAACGAGATGAAAATGGTCAACTACTCCAGGAAAACATAGAGGCATTGACACGAGACCCAGAGGTCTATCAGCTTGCTAAAACAATAGCCCATCAAGACAGAGACAGATTCGTAGCTATGCTCTTGAGTGAAGGAGCTAAGTTACCACAAGGATTTGACATTAACTCGCTAAATGACCCTAATGCCAACAACGCACATAACAGTTCACATAATGGTCAATTCCCAAATACTACAAGTAACACCCCTTTTGACACCACAACGACATCGCATACCACATCCAACATCCCAAACATCTCCAATACAATAAACGCTACATCTATTGGGGGATCACAATCATCCACAACATCCACAACACTACCCTAATCAGATGGAACCACTCTTGGCTCCCCAACAACATGGGAAAATTATTCCAATCCTCTTTTTACCGCAACAGTAAATACTACGGGGGCATCATCAAGTCACCACAATCCCCCCTTGACAACTACATCTACTACCATGAACACAACTTCAACAAATCCATTCAGTAGTACTTCACAAAATACTCTGAGAGGATCCACAGGACGTATCTTTATCCAAGGACAACCACAAAATGTCAACACGACAACACAGTCAAATGTCACTACCTCCCAAGGCACCAACACAAACGTCCCCCTTGTTCAAAACCAGCACTTTACACAAGGTGGCCAAATAACACAACCCATGACATCATCGACACACTATACCGGTCATGGTCACCACATCCCTCAAATAACGACACACATGGGTGGGGGACACATACCAACATACTCATCCAAAATTCATATTCATCAACATGTACCCAATCATAACTTCCAATACCAACAACACACGTCATACGTACTGCAACAATCCATACCACCATAGTACACCAACATTCATGCACAACAGACAAGAACACACGGTGTACCAGGAAATCCAATGCCCGGAAACATAAATGACCCTACCATAGATGAACTCGAAGCAAGAATGAGGGATATGGAGAAAACTATCCAAAACATGTTCATTTCAGGCAAGAAATCAGAAATATCATACGACCTGGATGTATACCCATTTGACCCAAGCCTATATATGCCTGCTTTTCCACCAGGATACGTGTCACCAAACTTCACAAAATATAGAGGCAAGACAAATCCCATTGATCATGTTTGCAAATTCGCAACTCACTGTATGGATATCACCTACGAACCCACATACTTGATGAGAATTTTTTCCAAAAGTCTGGCAGGTCAAGCCCTTGAATGGTTTTCAACTCAAAAAGATATCCAGACATGGGATGAGCTTAAACAAAAATTCATAAGAAATTACACGTACAACATTGACATAGACACCTCTATCACTAGCTTGTGCAATCTCATGCAAGAAGATTCGGGTGAGACATTTATCCTGTTCTTTCAAAAATGGAGAAGCCTCGCTAGTCGATGTCACATTGACATCCCTGAAAGGGGAAAAGTTGACATGTTTGTCCAAACACTTCTAGGACCCCTCAAATTCGCATTGCATATACATTGTTGCACAAACTTTACAGAATTGGTTGAAAAGGGAGTCCAAATTGAGAAAGCTCTTATCGCAAAGGGAGAACTGAGATATGGTTCCAAAAACACGAACGTCAATCCACCCGCTGACAAAAACAAATATTGGGTTAAGAATAAGCATGTCACAAATGATGGTGTTGTTGATGCTAAGACTGCAAACACTGTAGGTCCTGTATTGGCCCTATAAGGGGTTCAACAACAAAACAGACCTACAACAACATTGACACCTCCCCCCAATACTCCTTCAAACAACCAAAATGGTCAAAACAATTAGGGCCAATATCATCAGATGCGACAATTCCCTAGGGGTTGCACATATACTCATTTGGGTGAACCCATTGAAGAAGTCCTTAAGAAATGCATCCAGTATGGGGTCATCACACTTTCGGCAATAAAACCATATGACCCAGGACAATTCAAACCAGCATGGTGGAATGACAATGCACTTTGCGAATACCATCGAGTCAAAGGGCATACAACTTCCAACTGTCGACAATTGAAAAACATAATACAAGACCTTATCGAAAATCGCACCATCGAGGTAGGTGGATCGCAATTCACCTCCAACTCAGATCATACTATCCACAAGAATCCACTGCAGGATCATGGTTCTCATAATGCTTCCACTTCAGGTTCACAGAACCAAGCTAACTTTACCCGAGTCAAGTACGATTATTCTAGTGGACCAATAATAAATAATGTCAGAACTGACGGTGTGTACATCAATACCATTACGGTCAAGAGAGCACATAGTAATGTAATGCTACTACGCGAAGGCAAGCAAGGTCACTATAGCTGGTGCCTCTAGACAAAATATCACTATATATTGCCCGTTTTTTGAGAAACACAACTTTCTTGCGCTCCAGCCTAAGCGACCCAAAACACAACAACCCACCCGCAGTGGAAACCCAAAGTCAGTTCAACCTGGGTGACCAACTAGGAAAGACATAAATATCTATCCTTGAGGCTTCGTATCTCTCCTACACACAAAGAAATCCTAGATAAAACTCTCCTAGAGTCGTCAGTCCTGAAGGACATTGATGTCAATCAGTTTGAAACTATGGTGGGGTATCTCACCACACCGCACCATGTCACCTTCTCGGATCAAGATTACTCATCATCTAAAACCAACCACAATGACGCCTTACACAGAGAAGTTTTTGTCCACAAGCACAAGGTTAGACGGGTTTTAATAGATGGCGAAGCAGGGTTGAATATATGCTCTCTCAAATTGGTTAAGGCTCTTGGATTCTCTGATGCATGCATAGACCCAACGAAAAGTATAGTGATCAAAGCATATGATGATGAGGAACGCTCTTCACGAGGTGTTATCTCTCTCCCTATCAGAGTGGGACCGGTCATTATGGACACAACCTGCTAGGTCCTTGATTTGGAACTACCATATAACATCTTACTTGGCCATCCATGGATCCACGCTTTAAAAGTTGTCCCATCAACATACCACCAATGCCTCAAGTTTCCTTTTGATGGCACAGAAGTAACCATATACGGAGACCCCGACCCTTTCCAATATTGTACCAACTTAAGGGGTATCTCCAAAAACTAAGTACCAATTAATCAAGAAGCACCTAGCCCCTCGTCGTCCAAGTACATCGACCCTTCCACACTCACGCCATCTTCCACATCCACTCCATCCACGTCTTCTGACATACCACCACCTTCCACCAACCCTGAGACTGAATCAACTATCAAAATCCAAGACCTTGGCTGCAGAGAATTCAAACTGAACACAACATACAGCATAACAACAATGCCTAGATCTCCCAAGGACTATGGTCGGCCATGCTTCAAAATGGAACCTCAGGAAACCTTCAAAGTTCCATTGAATACAGTTTTTATCAAGTGGGGAGACATGAGTGAGGAAGACCTTGCTGACATCACAGGATGGATCTATAAGGATATTGTCACATTACCCCCATTACCAGTTCAAATATATGGCAAAGGTTATGACTTCATGAAGGCTAAAGGCTACGATGGTACTAGTGGCCTTGGAAAAAATAAATTTGGTCGAAGGGAACCCATAGAAGCTTTTCAAATTTTGAAGTATCTTGGTTTGGGGTTTGGATCACTTAACAATGACAATCGATGTACCTCTATACTTTCAAATGAGCGATTCCATGCTTCTGACAGTGTTGAGACTACTAGGGATCCCCTCACCGAAACTGACTCCCATGAGTGGGAATTTGGCTCAGAACGATCCCTAAGTGACTATTGTCTTGATGATTTGTTTGTCGAACCAAGGGAATTGACCTCTGAACAACGATTTTGGAAAACATTCAAAATTGAGCAGGCACCAAATAGTAAAAATCCTACTACCACTTCCCATGACACACAACAACCATCATCTGAACCCCCTTTTTCTAATCTATCTGAAGTGTCAGATGATATTGATAGCTAGGGCTCTAAAACCTTCACTCCTTATTATGACAACGAATATGACACTAGTGAAGGAGAATACTAGATAGAGTCCGATGTTGAGTTGGACAATGATAACCTTATTTACAACATTACCGAATCCATCTGCATGTTGTCTGCATCCTCACTTGAATTCACTAGCCTTGACGATGGCATTTCATTAGTCTACCCTAAACTAGTCGATTGGGACCAATAAGAACCGCCAATGCTGGACACATTTCAAAATGATGAGGCAATTGCCAAATTCATGGGATTACGAGAAGGCATACCAAGTGGGGACCAAAAATTTGGATTTGCCATTGATTTTGATGGCACTACATACTTCAGTGAGACTGTCCAGTCATCTAGTCACAAAAGTACAAACAAGGTAAAAAATGAAACATCTCTAGGTGAAAACCGAAAGGCACCTCTTGACGATAAAATAGTAAAAATAAAGGATGTATCTGCAAGTGAAAACCTCTTTGAGGCACCCAAAGATGGAGGACTGGACTTTCTCCCTGTACAACAAGAAAAATTGGCTATGCTTATTAAGGACACAATAGAGGATAACATTTCAACTGGTGAAGACCCCAAGATGGTCCTATTTGCCACATCATTGACTGAGGAAGAGAAACCAGAATTTCATAAATTCTTTGCAGAGTGGAAGATCAACTTTGCATGGTCCTATGCGGATATGCCAGGATTAGACCCAGAACTAGTTCTACATCATCTGCCACTATTACCCAATGCTAAACCAGTCAAGCAGAAGTTGTACAAAATGCACCCTCAAGTTGCTCTATTGGTCAAGGTTGAGTTAAAGAAATTACTGGATGCTGGATTCATAAGGTATATAGATTATGCTAAATGGATCTCTAACCTAGTGCCGGTGACAAAGCCAAATGGGTTGATTCGGGTATGTACAGATTTTTGAGACCTAAATAAAGCATGTCCAAAGGATGACTTTCCTTTTCCCAACATTGACATCATAGTTGACCTAACTGCAGAACATGAGATGCTATCCCTCATGGATGGTTTCTCTGGGTATAATCAAATCCGCATTGCTCCTGAGGATCAACACAAAACAACATTTACTTGCCCATGGGGTACATACTATTGGAACGTCATGCCCTTTGGTCTCAAAAACGCAGGTGCCACATATCAAAGGGCTATGACCACGATCTTCCATGACATGATGCACAATATAATGGAGGATTATGTAGACAACCTGTTGGCCAAATCAACAACTAGGAAAGATCATTTGAGGGTACTCGGCATAATTTTCAAGAGACTTGAAGAGTACAAAGTCCGGCTAAACCCTAAGAAGTGTGTCTTTGGGGTCACATCAGGAAAACTATTGGGATACATAGTTTCCCGAAGAGGCATAGAGGTCAATCTGGCAAAATTCAAAGCAATCATAGACATGCCTCCACCTAGAGGGATCGGTGAACTTAGAACTTTGTAGGGTAGAGTACAATCTATTCATCGTTTCATAGCCCAATTGGCAGACAAGTGCCACCCGTTCCAGTACCTGTTGCGCAAAAGTGTCCCCTTTGTATGGATGGATAAGTGTCAAGAGGCCTTCCAGCAAATCAAAAATTACCTGTTGTCAACACCAGTACTCATGCCGCCCATCCAGGGAAAGCCGTTGATTCTATACATCTCAAGTACTAGTTCAGCATTGGGGGCATTGCTGGCCCAAAATGATCACGAAGGAAAAGAAAGAGCAATTTATTACATCAACCACACATTGATAGGCTATGAATTGAACTACACATACATTGAATGTGCATGCCTCACTATTGTCTTTGCATCCCAAAAACTAAGACACTATATGCTCAGTCATCAGACACAACTGGTTGCCAAGATTGATCCATTGAAATATCTACTAAGTCGGGCAGCATTAACAAGTCAGTTGGAAAAATGGGTCATGATCCTAAGCGAGTATGACATACAGTATGTTGAGCGCAAGGCAATCAAAGGGAAAGTAATAGCAGATCAACTGGTGGATGCACCAATCCAAGTCTCTCATCCATTGGTAACCAATTTTCCTGACAAGTCTATTTTTCATGCAGAACCAGCAACACCATGGAAGCTATATTTTGATGGGTCTCACAGGTCATGGTCAGTCTTGGAATCTTGTTCATCACACAAGGGGATTCAATTCCTAAGTCATTTTGAATCGCGTTCCTTTGTACAAATAACATTGTTGAATACGAAGCACTAGTTACAGGTCTCAAGTTGGCAAGCAAATGGAAAATTCAGACATTGCTTGTATTTGGGGATTCCCAGCTAGTAATCAACCAAGTGAATGGTGACTATGAAACAAAGGATGAGAAGTTGCTTCCTTACAAGAGGATGGTGGATAGTTTCCTAACATACTTCCAATTAGTGTCTTTTGAACAAATCCCAAGGGTACAGAATAAGGCAACTGACGCAATGGCTACTATTAGTTCTCTCTTGCACATCCCTAAAAATGTGTCACAATTTGAGTTCTTAGTAGAATAGTTTTTAGTACCGGCATATGATATCCCAGAATTAAAAATGGTTTGTGAACTTGTTGGTCCCAACTCTCCTTGGTATCAAGACATTTACGATTACCTAAAGTCTCACACCCTTCCACCGAACCTGTCAAATAACCAACGGAAGTCTTTCATTAGAAAATCTGCAAGATATGCCATTGTCAGTGACATCCTATACCACCGTAGTTTCGATGATACCCTCCTTAGATGTCTTGACACCGACGAAGCATGTACGACCTTACGAGAAGTGCATGACGGTATATGTGGATCTCATTCGAGTGGTCCTACACTAGCTAAGAAACTGATGAGACTTGGGTATTATTAGCCCGACAATGGAAA
>VDFB02358899.1:0-24811 GCA_007258455.2 Sequoia sempervirens
TACAAGGACTCCCTATCAAGTATGCTCAAAACCTCATCCAGGTGAACCATGTGTTCTTCCCAAGATCTGCTGTAGACTAGGATGTCATCGAAGAACACCAACACATGTTTCCTCAATTGAGGATGGAAAACCCTGTTCATAGTGGACTGAAATGTGGCTGGAGCATTGGTTAAACCGAAGGGCATAACCAAGAAATCAAAATGTCCACAGTGACATCTAAATGCGGTTTTCTCTATGTCCTCTCGAACTCTGATCTGATGATAACCTGTCCTTAAATCAATCTTTGAGAAGTAGCAAGCTCCATGAAGCTCATCTATCAACTCATCAATCCGCGGAATAGGATATCTGTTCTTTATAGTTCTCCTGTTAAGCATTCTATAATCAATACACATTCTGAGTGTACCATCCTTTTTCTTCACCAAAACAACTGATGAAGCAAAGGGTGACTTACTCGGCCTAATGTGCCCCATAGCCAAAAGTTCTTTGATGGTCTTCTCAATTTCATCTTTCAAGCGTTTGGGGTGCCGATAAGGAGTGATCATGATAGGTTTTGTGCCCTCATCCAGCTCTATGATATGCTCAATACCTCTATCAGGAGGTCTACCTGGTGGGATTGCACTGAAAACCTTGGTATGTTTGGTTCTGAGTTTTTGTACATCTGGATGGTAAGAAGAAACTGGCTGATCCAAATGTGAAGGCATTAACTTGCATTCAGCTACCCAATCTACCATGTCATGACGAACCAAGCGTTCCATTCTTTTGAGTGAAATTTCTTTCACATTGCTGTCCTTGATGGCTTTTAGAACATGTTTCGTGCCATCAACTTTGAATTTCATCTCCATGTCGTTCAAATTAAGTGTGAACTCTCCTATAGCATGAAGCCACTTCATACCGAGAACTATATCAGTTCCTCCCATGTTCACAACATAAAAATCTGCCTTAAACTCATAGTTATTGAGTTTCAAAGGCAAGTCTGGAACCATCCTCTCGCAAGTGAGAGTATATCCATTAGCAACCTTGACTCGAATGCCTTCAAACTGTTGAGTTTGAATTCCTCTTTTCTCCACCAAACGTGAGTCAATAAAATTGTGAGTTGCACCTGTATCTAAAAGAGATATGACTCTTTGACCAGCCAAGACCCCACGGAGTCTAAAAGATCCCTCTCTCTGCATGCTGGATAAATGAGCCTCCTTTAACTCAGTTTCTACTACAATTTCAGCCTCATCTTCTGATTCTTCTCCATCTGTATCATAAATTGGAGCTTGCTGATCAGAAAAATCAGTCACTTCTTCTCCCTCATAAAACCACTCCATGTTCCTATTTTGCCCTTTAGGTTTGAGGGGGCAATCATGATTTTGGTCATAAGGGCCCTTGCAGTAAAAACAAAGTCTCCTCCTACGAAGATCATTCATGGTTTCTCGATCCAAAGGTGCTGTATATTTCTTCTTATGATCAGCATTATCAACTTTTTTCGGATCAGATTTATGTTCATTGTAAGAAGTAGAAGGTTTGGTGCCAAATTGCTTTCGAGGAGTAGTGAGCTCCATGCTGCGAGCTTTACTCATGGTTTCCTGTAATGTAGGGGGATCAAATGCCTTGATCCATCCTTTCATAGGCTCGAAAAGTCCTTCAATGAAGAGTATGATCAGCCTCCTCTCAGAAATGTCTGTAACCATAACTGACAATCTCTGAAACTCCCCAATATATGACTCCAAACTACCTAGCTGTTTCAGCTGTGCTAGGTCTTTGAAAAATAGCTCGGGATCACGTTTGTCAAACCTCTCTACCAGTCTATCTGTGAACTCCTGGTATGAAGTAATCTGATCATGGTGAAGAGTAGCCATGCCATGAATCCACCAATCATGAGCTACGCCATCAAGGTGAAGTGCTGCAAATCGAATAGCATCTTCCTCGGGCATGGGTCGTAGAGTCAAGAAAGTATCTAACTTGCTGATCCAAGCACGTGCTGTAACTCTACCACTACCATCATAGTTTGCCAAGGTGAGTTTATTGGTAGCCTGTCTAAGATCATTGTGCTTGTACCAAGGTCTCCTGTCATTCCTGCTTCTGTTATGTTCTCTCCTCTGGCTCACGAATCTATCAAAGTTAAGGTGCTCCTTAACTCTAGGTGGCAATGCATCCCATTCATCATGCATAACCATGATGTCATCCGCATAGTTAACCTCACCACCCTGTTCAACTTCTTCCTCACCCTCTGCATCATTTCTGGTGAAGGTAGGACATGTTGCTCTCTCAAAAGTGCGAGCTGGAACAATAGGTCTATGGGCTGCGCCATGGATACTACCCTCATGATCATGCCCTGGATGCTGGCCTCTCTGAAGTGTTAAGTTCTCTACATTTGTGCTGAGTTGCTGGAGAATATTTGCTACTTGTTCTTGACCTGCAACCATACCTCTTAGCACATCTCTAGCTTCTCTATCCTCTTTGTTCATATGAGAACTTTCTCCTTCCCTGTTAGCCATATTATCACAGTCTATTTCCTCCTGTTCATCAAATGGAAATGGTGGAAAAGGATTATGATCACCTCTTTGATTTCTAGGGCCTCCACGAGAGTAGAACTTGTCAAAACCCTCCTGGTGTGACTTCATAAATTTTTTCAAATCCCACAAGCTGGCAGGATCAGAGCTCTGATACCACTGTGATGAGCCTTGCTAGCTCACTGCTCAAACCCCTGTCTTTTTTTTAAGTCTATTTGTGTTTTTAGTTTTTTAGAGAAATTTTGTAGACAGAAGAGAAGGGGCGCATCATATAAAAGCTCACAAAATGAAAACTTGAGCAAATTTAATCAAACTGGAATTGTAGAAGGTGTTTATTAGCATCAACAATGGATTTAAAACATACAAACATACCCGAAAGCCTCCAGATTTTTTAAATAAGAAATCCGACCAGCATGGTGAAGAACTGACAAAAACTGGAGTAGAGAGTTACAGACTTCAAAGTTTATTCTGAAACTGAAGCCAGAGAGTAACATAGGTAGGGCGCCCAAGTTCATGAAGAGAGATCCTCCAAAAGAAGACGTTTCTCCAAAAAGCCAAAATAAACTTCCTTGCAAGTGCCACGCCCTTTCAAAAAAAAAGCACCAAAAACCATCGAAGGTGTTACCGAGCGGCCAGTGCGCGCCGTTGAAGGAAGAACGGCCCCAGCCAGCTTCCCTACGTTTTGGTGAAGGGCGCACCACGAAAAATCTGTTGAGCTTAACTGCGCAGGCGAATAAACTCTCTCAATCTGCACTAAATTTCAGCTGATGCTGCAGCTTCACGAAGTGCTCCCCTGCCAGAGAGATTTTCCGTTCTCGGCGGTTGGGTTACAACGCAAACTTTAGTCAGTGAAAGCAAGAACCTCAAGGCAGGGTTGAAATATTCCAAAGATGAGTTTCTCATTGCCACGATATATAAGAGGAGGAAACCTAAGAGGCGTTACATTTTAGGGCTTTTTGGCTGGTTTCTTCTGAAACTAAACTTAAATCACTTTCTATAGTTTCCCTTTTGATTTTTGGCGCCTCCTTTAAGTGAATAAAGATATAACATTAAAATATTCACTTTAGACTTAATTTAAGTGAAATAAGGATTATAAAGTCAATTTGACTTTATAAAAAGACTTTAAGTTAAGGCAAATCTAAAGTAAACCTATCTCCCTCAATTCTCAGCGAATTCAATGCATTCGGAAACAGAAACTCACATGCTTGCCAAGGCACATGGCTGAATTATCCACGATCTCTGAGGAAAGTGAAATCATTTGAACTCCGGTATGACCCTCTAACCAATCCAGGATTGTACAGGGTCCAAGAAAGGGCCTGCTTTCTTGCATTGGTGGTGATTATGGGGACATCACATTAAATGCATCAGAATGATAGATTGATAGTAAAGATTAGTGAAACCTAGCTCATACTTTCTTTGAGTGGATGCTTTTCATTCAATGCGTAAAGTTAGACTGAGCTTTTGATGTGGATGCTTCAATGTTTACTTCGAATAATGTTCTATTGATGGTATTGTTCGTAGGAAAGAAATCTTAAGCACAAATCCGAGAAGATTGCACTTGCTTTGTGTAGTTGTCATTTAGCAAGGCGAAACAAAGTATTGTTTATTTAGTTTCACTCAATCCTTTCCATCTCTTGATTTCGTAGGAATAGCATAGGACTCCTAAACCCTTACTCTTTTTTCACTTTCTTATCTAAAGTCAGAAAAATTCCAAAATGATACTACATTTGCGCATTTTCTTTTCTAAGTAATTTGCCAAAATAAATCCCTTTGTGTTCCCGACAAATAACAACGACCATAGAGCTTATCCACACCTAACTGAAACATTGGAATTTCTGTATGATCTTTCTTGCAGTCTTAGCATATGAGGTAGTTTTTCAAGAGGGGATAGAGCGTCTTTGGACACTTTATTCTAGAGTGTTTGTTGTGTCATAAACATGCATCAACATGTAGCACCTACGAGTTCTAGGCCTACAAAATTGACTTCCATTAGGAGGGGAAAGAGGAAGATAAAGATTATATTTGGTTGTTAATTTTTTCTTCATTTTGACATATGATTATATGTAAACATTTATAAACTTATGATGCTGTTATACATTTTGAAAGTTTGAAAATATGAGTATGAACTATGAATGATGAAATTTCAATTATTGAGTGTTTAATGATCATATGGCGTGTAATCTTTGAATTTAAACGAGTTCAAAATCAATATGTTCCAGTACATTAATTTCTTTTTTGTTTTCTTTTCGAGTCCATGCCGATCCAGTTAGGTCCTATTTTTGAGACAAACCGGGTTCGGTTTTAGCTTTGGTATCTGTTACCCTTTATTGTAAGTCCCTCTAATAGGAAGGAATGTCCCTCACCGAAAGTGTTGCAGGTACCTTAAGCCTGTCCGCTTACCCCATGTCTCTGCGACCTCATCAATAAGCGTACCCTGCAACCTTTAGCATCATCATCAGAGGTTACCTCAATATAGTGGATATGTCCTTTTCCCATACACCTGTGAACTCGTACCCAAGGTTCCTTGCAATGGAAGCATAACCCCTTCCTTCGCAGCTCGTTCTTAGACACGTCCATCTCGTGAGACCTTGGTGGTGGATTCATTGGTTGAGGAATAATCTTGTGAGGTGGCTTCTTTGGCTACCCTGTTGGTGCATTCTTGATCATAGGTTTATTCTTCATGGTGGAGTCCTCAAGGTTTAAGGCTCTTCGAATAGCCTCTTCCAATGAGATTGGTTCTAAAGCCCTTATCAAATTGCGGAAAGATTCAGTTAGCTCCTTGATGAAGAGGAACATGAGTCTCTTATCTAATACATCTGGAACCATAACAAATAGCCTTTGGAATTTTGCAACATAATCATCCACTATCCCAAGTTGCTTTACCCTTGTTAGCTCTTGGAAGTACACCTTTGGATCCCTTCTATCAAACCTCTATAAGCTTTTGTGTGAAAACAACATATGTAGTAACAAGGTCAAACCCTTGTGTCACAATGCCATGGTGCCACCATTCGTGAGCTATACCTTCCAAATGCTGAATGTAAAACTTGACAGCTTCGTCTTCGGTCATAGGGTTGCGAGAGAAGTATGTATTTAGCTTTTGCACCCATGCATGTGCAGTAACTTTCCCTGAACCATCAAATGTAGGGAGTGAAATTTTGTTTTGTATTGGAGATCTTTATTGGCTCGCTGTGAATGTTGTCTTCCATCACTTCTAAATCCCTTTGTAGCATTGTTGAACTGATCAAAGGGAATCTCTGCTTGAATTTCGACATCCAACTTCATGTAATCTTGCAGAATACTCCTAAAATCAGGCTGATTCTGTCCTCCTTGAGGTGCCTCTGTCCTAGGCAAAAAAACAAAAACAAGCTGGGAGGGTCTGAGAGTTGATCCATTTGAAGTTCTGCTATGATTTCCCCCTCTAGATTGTTTAGAATTACCCTCATTTGCATTATTAGGTTTTGATTTGCTGTTGGCGATAGCAATAGTGAGGGCCTGCATCATCTACAACAGCGTTTGGTTCACTTGATCTTGTTTCTATAGGAAGGATTTGATCTCATCATTCTAATCTGCCATCTTCTTACCTCTGCTTCCTATTCCATTGTCATTGTTCTGAGAGGGTGCTTTCGACTTCTTCCTCTCTCTCTAAAGCCCGCAAATCCCTTTGACTCAATTGCATATATATAAGATCGTCCACGGGTTGGCAAGATTGTGGCTCTGATACCACTGTAAGGTGCCTATCATTGAAGGTAATCAATAATAGAGATTTGTTGTTCACATGTATTGGAAATGCTCATCACTGGTAATACACAATAGCAGAGATATACTGGTAGCACATAGAATAGAGAAAATTTTGCATACAATAGTGAGTAGAGTAGAAAAAACTAACAGACCAGATCTCCGAAAATTAACTGTTGTTATCCATATATCAAACATAGAACAAGGAAATCGACATAGAACTGAAGTAATTCAATTGGATTGATTAATAGTGTAATATGCATAGCATTAGAAATATATAGACGAAAAATGATGGTTATTCTCTGAAGCCAAAATAATAACTTATACAGAATCCTTCGCAGAGAACTATCCTCAAAACCAATTATCCGCTACAAGGTAGGCTAGCAGCGATAATGATTGCATAGAACATTTCCAACAGATGCACAAGGAATAACACCCGCTCTGCTAGTAGGAAAGACGATCTCCTAGTCGCGAATGCTTTAATTGACTCCAACTGGTGCTCTCCTAGAGCAAGTATGATTTCAAAAGACACCCAACTCAAACAATGGATGTCTTGACCCACCAATCATGGAAATGTGCCTATGTGCGATGAATGATGGCAACCAAGAATGTGGCTAGAGTGGTAACTAGGCCACTAATTCGCCAAATTGATTCCTCCACTCGTGTCTTGTAATGAGGTCAATGTTGTCTGGATTAGTGATGCCCACTTTTGGGTGATACCTTTAGTCTCAATGGTTTGGGAAGCGATCCGATTAGCAGTGTTTGTTATGGTGGCCGGCTGTTTGGGTGTTGCCTTGATCAAGTTCCTTGAGATAATCGAACTGGAGTCTTAGAGCCATGTGAAAATGGAGTGGGACGAAGGCATAGAACTCTGATAAGGTTTCCGTCTTACTAGACCCGTTGACCTATAGAGGGCTATGTCTCTACAAGATCAGTTGTCTATGCCTTCCTCCGTGATGCTAAGCAATGTCCAAAGATTTAATACTCACCTTCCAAATGGTCGGCCTGACATAAATTTAAATATTATTTTCAATAATTTAATTTATTATTTAATATTATTTAAATTCTCAAAGTGTTTATAAACACTATTTTTCCGCTAATTGAATTTTAGGTCCCTGTTAAGATAGGGACATGACAGTGCATCTAGAAGACCTAAGTGACCTTCCCATAAAACCAACTAGGGTGGAATTGTTTCTCTATCAAAACCAATCTTCTTCAAGAGGGTTTCCTTCCTCCTAAAGGTTGAGGCTGAGACGAACCAGGTTCAATCCCCTGAACTACAATGGTTTCGAAAAGAGAAATAGAATAAACATCACATAACCAAATGAGCGCTCATAACCTCCTTTTATACTTTTCCAGCCAAACACTCTAGAAGCTTCTATTTAAAAAATGAACTTTTTAAATTTAAACTCCCTTTTAGCTCCAAAAATGACCCTTTCATTAAAATAATAATAATTTGACTCGCAAGGCCCCAGTTTAATACATCCATGAATTAAAATATTTCATCCCGGTTCCGATGAGCTATAACACTAAGGGTCTTTTTAAATATTTTAATTATTTGGCAACCTTAGTAATTTAATTAAAATAAAGCCATTAATATACTCATTTTGTGGAAACTATCGGAAAGCATCATAATCGGAAACTAATTGCATTGGAGTGATCCTGATGAAGAATAATGATGAACGGAGCTGACCGGGCGACTTGCTATAAATAGAAACTCCCTCCAAGAATCTTGGAGTCCAAACCAGGAGCTGAAAAATACATCCTAAAGCATTGTAGAACTTCTCTACACCCTTTGAGCTCACTGGTAACCTCAAACTACCCCTCTGATCAGGTAGACACAAACCCAGGAAGACATCTCCAACTGCAAAGTAGGAGAACCCTAAAATGGGAACATTACATGCAGCTTGTGAGTATTGTTTTAAAAATAAATAAATAAAACAATCCATCATGATACTTGGTAAATTCAGTTCTAGTATTGGCGCCATGATAAGGAGAGTCCATTGCAGTGTAAGGACAAAATCATAGATGAATTGTATTTGTGAAGGTCTGTACCTTTCCAGGCGTGACTGAGAGCTTGGTGTGGAGTTTAATTGGCCTGGTTGCTAGGGTTTTGAGGGGTATCTACAGAAAAGGGTGACACCTAGCCTCATAGACCTGTTTCCTATGATTTTTAAATGGAATACACTTCATATGAAATTACTATGAATTCATCTAGAGGATCGTTCCTGTTCTGGTGCCATTCTGTATGAACAAGTTTATATTATTTCAGACCTGTAGATTGATTTTTCCTTGGGTTTTTTAAAGCAGTGTTGTCTTGATTAAAGCTAAGAGGGAGCCATTACAGTTTGGAGATGCTGGATTATTGAATGAGTAGATTTCCAGTTCTCTGTGGGCTGTCATGACTGTTACCTACAGCAGACCCGTCCCTTGTCAAGAAGAGCCCAGTATATGCTCAAAACTTCCAGATTATGCCCGAGAACATTTCGCTCCATTCTAGCAGCCCAAAATGATGATGGAGTAACTGTTTGTCTATGGAAGAATAGTAATTATCTGAGTATACAATAGCAGACCTGTAGCAACTCACTGTCAGTTTGGTGGCACTCAGTTTCATATTTGCAGGGCTTCATTGGTAGTTTGCTATAGCCACTTCATAACTAGACATTTGGTGATGCATTTAGAGAAGATTGAGGTCTGCCATGACCTGTAGCAACATCAGCAGTTCTGAAATCTGTGATAAGACCTGTAATAATCATCATCCTACGTCAAGGTTGAGGTACTTCATATGCAGGACATATATTTATGCTATTACCTTGTACTTGTGGCCAATTGGAATGATAGTTTCAATTAATCTTTATGAACAGCACTGAAAGAATATGTTATGTGTTCCCAGATTGATTAATAGCAAAGTAACTCTTGATCTCAGCTGTTGTCATTAGTTTCATATGTGCCAAAAATATTTTTTTTTAGGGGTGATCATTACAGAGAATGTGATCTTGATGATTGAGATAGTATTGTTGAACAGTTGTTTGCATTAAAAAATGTAATTTATCTAAATAAAATTACAAATGGTTGTTCTCTCAAGAATTACAAGCATCATGCTCCAATTAGAGGGTGACAAGAGAGGCACCTTGCCAATATGGGGCATGGCCCATTTCTTGCATTTCTGAGAATATACAGCAATGATCCTAGTTGTAAAAAGCTGCAATTTCATGGTAACAAATAATGTTAAATGACTCACAAGTTACTGAGATAGAGAATTCCAACGTTAACTACCAAATTATTGAATTGCAAGTAAGAATTATGTAATAAAGAACAAGTTAATAGCTACCTTAAAACCACACAATGAAAATGTTGAGAGACCAAAAAGTCAAGTGGGGAAACCATTTGAAAATCACAGGTGCTAGTAAAAGTTGGTAAAACATTTGTAACAAAACATAGAGAAAATATGAGAAACAAGATAGATAGGAGCCGAGAAACTAAAAGAAGCCTTAACCAGTCTTCAAAGTGTGCGCCTGGTGCCCCTAGCTCCCATGTAGTCAAGGGAAGCATGTGCAAAGTGGCAAAGGATTTATATTTCATATGTAACTTTGATATTCCCCACTAAAGAAAATCTTCCCTAATGAGACAAATAGTTTGCAGACAAAATAATGCACGACACATTTTATATTCCTTTTTAAAGGGAATTTACAACTTAATCTTCCTCCTAAATGCTAACTCTAGGATAATGACAAAGCCCAAATAAAAGTTTAATCTTCAACAGTTAGCATAGCATTCATGGCTACATCTTTATTTCATTGAACTATTTGAAATCCTTCTTAGCATCTTCATTTTGCAGACTTATATAAAGCAATCAATTTTCTTGAACACCATCCTTTTAGGTGTATTGTGTAGTACACAAAATGAAAAAAACATTGATTGTATTGTTCAATAAATTTTTTTGAGCATTGCAATTGCTTCTGAATTACAGGTGCTGTTCCAGGTGTCAATTTTGATCAGATGAAGTTGAAAATAAAGCTAGGTGTTCCTCATTCCACACAGGGCTCTCTTGACATTGAGAGAGTGAAATCTGTTTTCCCATAGTAAGTATTTTCTTGTTTTCTGCTCCCACAGCTTCCCTAATACAGAACAAAGACATCTATTTTTTTTTCACATATTTGTAACAGCAACTTTGCATAGGAACTGCTCTTTGTAAGCAAGCTTTAATTTCCAGAAAGACCCATAACTCAAAGACAGTTTGCAAGAGCCATCTAAGAGGCTAAAAGATACATCAAGCTCACAAACAATATGTGGAAGTACATACAAAAATTTATGAGTTATATTTGTATTTTGGATTCCAGAGTTAGGTTTCCACCGGGTCCCAATGATTTCATTTTGTTTCTACTCTGCTTCCTTTAATATGCTTTGTACCTTGTCTCAGGTTATTGCCTACATTGGGGTACTAGCTTTGTAAGAAGAAAAATACATGGTTACAAGTTAGGGCTTTTGTTTCTTGTAGTAAATAAATTACTAAGAGTGTATAGTTTATTTTACAACAGCAAAATCCAGTTAGCATAATAGTTCACCACCTCCAAATGAAATTCCTTTTAGAGAGAGAATATAGTTCTCATCTATACAATCATTCTTATTACCATCTCAAATGTGCATATGTAATAAACACCCTTAAATGTTTTGAATTCTTTTCCAATTGAAATTGAGATACAATGCAATGTCCTTACACTTTCTGATTACCCAGTTCTTGAGATGGGCAAGTTGAGAGCATATGGTGTTCAAGACCACACAACTAACTAGAATGCAACAACTTGAAAGTAAATGTATTGGGTGGCAAGCCAGCCAATCTCACTTCTTTAGGGGATGCGTTGGCTTATAGATATGATTTATTGAAATGTTCCATGAAATTTTGAGGATGGGGATGGGGATGGTAGTGGATGCATTTTGGGGATAGCAGTTCTTGGGGCCATTTTTGGTGGATGGCTTGTCCACCCCTGATCCCCCCAATTCCCGCCCCCTATATATATGGAAACTCAACAAGTTTAGCTATACATGACATTGAATCAAATTTAATATTGAACATAACATTTTCATTGATTTAATTATAGCCGCAAGAGAAAAACAAATTTCTGATTTCATTGTTCAATATTTTCATTGCAACAAACGACCTAAAGGCTAGAAAATTATAAATGAGTCAATACCAAAATCCATGACAAATAGGCATAGCTGTAAGATTATAGATAAAAAAGGATATAGAACTAAATACAACTTTGCCTCTTTTGGGCTATTAATATCAAAATAGCTCTCTGACTTACAGTCACTTTGTATAACATGTTGTGACTCACCAACCAATCCTTGCTACACCTATTCCTCACCAATTGGTCTAGCAACTTTAGGCTCAACATCTCAATGTGCCTGGATTATGTCAATACTTAGGAGTTTGGTTGCATAAGGGGTATGGATTTTTTTTGAAATTGAAATTTAAAAAATAAAATTGAAGCTATTTTTTAATCAAAACTTGTCTAGACTAGTAGACGACACCTCACCATCTTGGGGATGCTATTCCAAAGATGAATCCTTGGTTTCCTTGGTGACAAAGGACAACTAGGGAATGCTCCTTGCCATCTTGTTGTCTTAGGGATGGGGGCAACATGGACATGGGTTTGGGGGGTAATGCATTCCCATCTCACCTTGTTTTTCGACCCAAAACATTAGTGAATCGTAATGTCCCCTTTTAAGCCCTAAGATTTTCACTGATCGTTAGCCTATTTCTGGAGTCCCGAAGGCTATTCAGAGGCGTTTCAAGGGCTTCCAAGTTTCTTAGAGGTTTCTTGCCAGCACTTTTAGGGTGCATTTGCAAAGGATTGCTAGATTGTTTTCTGGGTTTTTTTTGGGTTTTCTATGATCCTTGGTGGGCAATAATTGCTATTTTTAACAATGCCTATTTTTAGTACTTACTATTTTTAGTAAGTCATAACTTCATCTCAGTTTGGGCTAATTTGGTGATTGGACACACTATTTTTAGCAGTATGCTATTTTTAGTAAGTTCTATTTTTGGTAGTGGTCCTGAAAGTTTGTTCATTGTTGGGTTTCTAGTTTTGGTAGTATCAGTTGTTGAGTTCTATCATTTTTGGCAGTTTAGTGCATCCACCATCCTTGGAGTTCGAAAAAGACAAATATTGCAACTTAATTTACAAAGTTATAAAGTTAAAAAAAGGCCCCCTTGCACCCCCACACCTAGCATTGGTAACTTAATTTGTTTTTAAAAGGTGTTATGTGCTTGCTCAAGTTGGATGCCTAGATGAGAGGGAAGAAACAAATAAAATAAAATAAATATTTTTTTCTCAAGTTGGGCTTCCCAATTGGAGGGAAAAGCAATTGAAATTTCTAGGGCTCTAATTTCTATTTAAACCCCCTCTTGCTCTCATTTTCATTATGCAATCTTATGATAATGAAGTGCTATCAGAGTGAGGATTGAATCCTTCAAGGGCTTTGGAGACAAAAACCTTCAAAGTTGCTTCTTGTTTTGGGGTTGAAATATACTCCCTAGCTGGACATGGGTGTGAGTCCATTGTAGGGGTTACCATTAGGCTCATTTGGTGATGGCTTTCCTTTCATTCTCAATTTTGGATTGTTATGATGTTTTCTAGATACACATTTTGGTGTGTGTGATGATTTGCAGCATTGTGGGAGCATTTTGGAATGATATATCAGACTTTTGGTTGTTGCTGGTCTGTACATTCCTAGCCCAACCGTACCACCTTTGTGCTCACACTGTTTGGAGGTTTGGAGAACTTTTTGTGGGCATTGGTTGTTCCTTTCTAGCAGATTGAGGCTCCCCCCCTTCTTGCAAGTTTCCAGAATTTTTAGAAAAGGACTTAATTTTAAGGAGCTGGTCACCCCTTTCTACCAGCCGTACCATCTTGGTTTATGTGTACATTGAGAGTTGTGTTCAAATCTGCTACTTTCCCTTGCTTTTCTTGCTGTTTTGGAGGTGCCTAGGCCTTGTTACTATCTTTCAGGAATCCTTGAGGAGTTCAATGGTGTTTGGTTTAAGTTGTGACCATTGATAGCTTGCTGGGTGGAGTTTTCAGACTGCTGCAACATCACTATCAGACTTGCAAATTCATATCAGACCTGTATCAGCAGCATTTAAGACCACCTACAGTCCTTTGAGGGTCTTTCTATTGAGGTATCATTGTTGTGTTTTGTTGGAAATACTTATATTCATGTTGAGGTATCATTTTAGGGTGTTGTGCTACAAGTTATCATCATTTTCATAGTGTAACAGCAGTTTGTGACATTCTAGAACAATTTGTAATGAGCTCCTTTGTAACACCAGAGAAAATCCTTAGCTGCAATGTGTTTGGTTTCTTAACCTTGTGCCTCTTCCAGCTGAGTCAAAAAGATAGGATTTAGATCATTTACTTTTTCATACATATTAGCAAAAGAGGGAGCTTCCCCTTCTAATTTGAAGAGCAGTCATTACACATTGTGCATTGCTGTCTGTTGCCAATACGCACTCTAGAGGTGCAAATTGTAACGCCAATAGTTTTCTGGCGCCCACTGTGGGGCACGAGGCAAGAAAACTTCAAAGAAAGCTAACGCTTTTATTTCACAGGAATGACACTCTGGCATCCTATTGCATGATCTACATAGAAGCAATGGATGATAGAAACAATATTGTTGGCAATGCTGATAGAAATCTGCGACATCCACCCCCATTACCTTGGGGTAATAACATTGGACCTTTGGCTTTTTAGGTAAATCATGAGTTACCTAAAGGGTCAAGGAAGTGCTTTCCCCGGTTTCACGGCGATGGAACTCAACACTTGGAGGAACACTTTTTTGCGTTCATAGCGGCTTGCGCCGTCTTGCACGTAGCACATGAAGACATCACAGTGCATCTCTTTGTCAAGACTCTTGCGGGAAATGCTGCCAACTAGTTCAATCACCTAGTGCCAAGCAGTATCACAAGCTGGACAACTACGGGCAAGAAGTTTTTGGCGAGATTCAAGCTAGTTGAAGATAGTCCCTATTGTTCGCCCAACTTACAAATTCAAAGATGGAGCACAACGAACGCATGAGGGATTTTGTAGCAAGATTTAATCGTCTTGTTATAAGAATTTCTTCTACACTCAATTCATCACCGAAGATTCTGACGAGTTGTTTCATAAATGCTTTTCCATCAGAAATAGCCTTCTTCTTGAAGACGACAAAGGAGGCAGAGTTGAAGAGTGTGCAAGAACACGCCATCAAGTTGGAGGATAATATGATCACTTCCAGCTTGATGAAAACAAATTCCATCAGATCTCCAGTTTAGCAATTGTACCAGCCAAAGAGAGACAATCTTCATTCACAGTTGCCAACACCTCCATCAAGACCAACGATTGAGGCTGCACATAGTGCAGTATTTTTTCCTTTCCATGACACTAATGCACATACTAGATCCACATGTCTAGAGAACCTGAGAATGAACCAAATCATGGGATACACTGAAGCTGCTCCTAGTTCTAGTTTTGTACCAACACCAAGTTCAAATGTTGTCTCACCACAGACAGACAACTTTGATGGCGACTCTGTTGCGGGATACGTTGATAAGGAACTCGTTAATCAAGAACAAGAAGAAGAATACCGTCAGTACACTCCTATGATGAATCATGAAAATGTTTCAACGCCTGTGTTCACACGTGCTCAACACTTCAAGGCACAGAAAGAAGAAGAAGAAAGATGAAAATCAAACGAAAGAGGAAAAGAAGTTCCTTCCACTTCTAATCCCAAAACTTCACATGTGAACACTATGCCAGTTGCTCAAGATTCGTCTGCAATGAATTTTGACATCATAGCTTCTGTGATGAAGACCAAGGTACAAATCTCTCAATTGGAATATCCTTAGGACCGTCCAGAACAACTAGATCAGATTCTCAAGGTTGTAAAGAAGCAAGCCGTGTTCAAGTCATCTGTTCCAGTAGAAGCAAAGCCTGAAATGGGTCTTAGTAATTATGTGACTTTGTCAAAGATAGAAAATTGAAGACTAGAACATTGCTTGTTCTAAAAGGAAGCTGACAGAGGATACAAAATCATGGACAATACAGTTCGATGGAGGTTGTTTAAATACAATTTCAGAAGCAGGGGAATTGATCATCTCCCCTAAAGGACAGTTGCACCCATCTGTGCAATTGAAATTCATTGAAGCTGAAAAATAGGTGCTTTTGTTAGGCCTCAATAATGCCGAAGACATGGGAATTAAACTCCTATGTGTTAAAGGTGATATAGAGCTGATTGATGAGCCGATCAAAGGATATTTTTTAGGTAAGAAAAGATCACCTATGGCATTACAAAAATTGAGTTTGGAACTCGATTGACTGGTTTGAAGAAATCAACATCCCAAGGATGGATGACAACATAACTAATGCCTCAGGGGTATCAACTTTCCCATTTGCATCATATTCTGACTTTTGTCAGAGAACATTTGCTTGGATATATGAATACTTGAGAATCTTCATCCCAGAGGGATTGCCTCTTGCAATGCGCATTAGAAGAGAAGTAAAGCCTTTCAGGCAGAAACGATATCGATGGGAGGTTCTTCCTACTGCCATACAGCGGGCAATATCCAAAGCACTTCATTCCTTCGGGGGTGGAGTCATTTATTTTTAATTTATGCTTTTAACATTATGTTGTAATGTGTTTCCCCATTCCGTAAAGTTTCATCGTGTTTTAGGTGATCTTAGGAAAGTTTCCAACTTCATAGGTGATTAGGAAAAGTCCCGACTCCAATGCCCAACTGATATCACACTGGTCTACAAAAACTCAAAGAATCTTAGTTCTCCTATGCCGTAAGTATCTGGTATGGTCACCAGATGGAGCCTAATGTTGTACCCAAACCAAAATTTTTGCTTCATTAAGGCGTTTTGCTTAAAATAGTCTAAACCTTGTAAAAATGTCATCAGAAGTCAATTTTTGGGAAAATCAAGTATGGGATTTTAGTCAGTTTGATGTTTGGAAGATATTGGTAAAATTTGGAAATTTTGAAAATTAGGGTTTTCAACCCCATTTTAGGTCAAAAACCCTAAAATTGAAACTTGTTAGAATTGACTGAAATTGTTTTGATAGGCTTATTTCATTTCGATCACAATGGTGAAGTCAAATTTAGTTTAAGTTCTGGTGGGTAGTTTTCACTTTTTTTTGGAGAAAAGTTAGGACCTCCGAGGTCGTTAATGGCAAATGGCCAGATACCAGGGGTTGAAATTTGTAATGTCCGCATTTTGGCCATACACTCTTCATCTGGATTTAGCCTATTTCCGAAAATCCGTAGGCTACTTAGTTGTGGCCCATTAGGGTTTTTCTCTTCCGGATATTGCTTTCGGTTAGTTCAAAGGATGTTGTGCAGACTTACTATTTGTAGCAGTTTTCTATTTTTAGCAAGTCTATCTTTTGGCAATATCTGTCTAGCAGCAGTTCAATCCTTTGTAGTTCAGTGTTCAGTTTGGCTTTCTGTGTTTTGATGTGAACTTACTATTTATAGCAGTTGGCTATTTTTAGTAAGTCTAATTTTGGTAGTGGCATCATGAACAGTTTAGCTCAAGTCATCTTGCTATCCATCAGTTTCAATATTGTCATTGGTTTTGGTTATTTCCATGGACTAAGTTTTTATACTTAGTCAATTTCATTTTTTTTCAGTTGTACCCCACGCCTAGGCTTAATAACTTCATGTTGTTTTAAAGAGGGGTCATTAAGGGGTCATGTTGAGCATTCAATGATTTAAATAAATGCTTTATTGTTGCAATTTGGAGATGGATGCCTAAAATGAAAGTTGAATACTGTTTTATTATTTCAAAAAGTAAATGCTTAAAGGTGGTGTCCCTCTTGGAAGTTGAAGTGATTCGACTTCTTGGAATTTGAAGCGTTTCATTTGCCAATTGAAACTTATATATTGTTGCTGTTTGAAGAGCTGATTATCTTTGGAAAATTATAACGAAATGTTGTTGGTTTGAATCCAGAATCCGGCTAAGGGGAAGCTTAGCAATTTGCCTCCATTCTTCAGGCCTGAAACTATGGTTCCCTAGATGGTGGATTGAGAGTGTTCTTCATTCAGAAGTGCACATTGAGCTTCATTGTTGGAGAATTTGAAATAATTTTTAGTTTTTGAGCTTGCTGGTTCATTCATGGCTGAAGGTGGTTTTCATTAACAACTCTTTATATGATTTTAATGTGCTTTTGGGTCTTGAAGATATGGATTCCTAACACATGGGCGCCCCTTCCCATAGAAGATCATAATTTATTTCAAAGTATTTATTTTTATCTTGCCAAAATCGCACCAAAAAGGAGGCCGTACCATTTTAGGAGGTATTGGACTTCATGCAAAAATAAATGGCTGAGTTTTGATGCAATTTCAATGTAGCAATTTGGGCCCCAACCTTCATAGGAGCTTCAACAATTTATTTCATTCAATTTGGAGGTATATTGAAGAAGTTATAAACATTTTATTAGTTTATAGTTGCTGGTTGAACAATTTCAGTTCGCTGGTTTTTAAAATCAAATTGCTATAAGTTCAGTTTTTGGCTTCAATTTCAGTCTTCAAGAGGTTTAGAACTTGAAAGAATCATCCTTTATATATTTGCAATCATTCTATCATTGTAACACTCGTAATTTGCAGTTTTTCTTTAATTGTAAGGTTGTGAATTAGTAGTACTAATCCAACCATTTTATTACTGCATTTACTTGTGACTAATTGATGCAAATATTATAACCCCTGGATGGTTTACCGCCAGTGTGGAGTAATCTGATTTGTAATTTCATTTACCACCTAATGTTAAGTGGAGAATTCCCACTCTCAAGTGGATGCCTGCAGCAGCAGATGAATTAGTTGAATTGTTTGTAGTATTCCCCCACTATTTAAGTGGTTGAGTGGAAATCTTTATGGCTGGTTCACCGCCTAAGTTATTTCAGTTTCGTAATACTTACTCCGCCATATGTTAGCACCCCGTCTTCAAAGGGATCTTGTGTGCACATTCTTGGCATTGAGTTTATTTTGTACTTCCAATTGTAATCATCCTATAGTTGTTGAGTTATTAGATCCTAGGGATCCTCTGACCATATGCCCGCCCCTCTTCCTTAAGTGGTTTTAGGGCGCATTCTTGGTTACAGTTCTTTTCTGCATCGTTTTGGTTTGGAACTAACCTTCACGGGTGCATGTGCATCGTAATTGATATTGAAAATCAGGAGAAGAAATTAAGGGGCATATTTCAAAATCTAAGCTTAAAACGCTTCAACGAAGATACTATGGTGAGATATGTTCAAAATGTTGCTTCGTCTTGGAGGGGATTTTTCGCCAAGGTGAAAAACATCAAAATTTTTCTTACTTTGGAGCAAAAGAGCCCCTGGAGGCTAGGGACGCCCTAGATTTCAGAGGCCCAAATCAACTTTATGAGATTTATTACTTCCAAGAAGACTTCTCTGGAATACTGTTACCTTCGTGATGAGCCTACCAGCTAGCCTGAAAGATCAGTCTAGAACCTAAAAACGAAGATTGAACACTGGCAAGAAAAGCACCTCTGGAGGCTAGGGGCACCCAACTTTTTGAGGTGTCAGATGAAGGTTTTTGATCAAATGATCTTTGTGGCGTGGTTTTTGAGACCGCACCAACACAGAACAAAGTTTCCCAATGGACACTCTATTCTCTCTTGAACAAAGTATTCAGCGTGCTAAGATTGCAAGTAAGATCACGCTTTCAACTCCAAGGTTCTTGAAATGCGAATAGACCCAGTTTGGTTGATGTGTATATGCTGTGTTCTTACGAGGGGACTTACGTAATTGTTCTGAATGCGTGCAATAACAACCAATATATGCTTTTGGAAGGGACTTTTATGCGAATGATTTGGCTTTAGCGTGCAAATTTCCTAAAACTAACCAAGATTATGCAGAATTTGAATGGCTGCAGAGATTTCTAAAATTTAAATTCTAATCTAAATGCAAATGGGTGTTACGCTCAACTTGAATGAACTTCGAACAAACCTTGCCTAGCCTCCTATAGGACAGCGTTAACAAAGTAAGTGCAATCTTCAAAGGATAAGAAAAATGTTCAAATCACAATCCAATGATGCAATTACCATCACAACGATGCATAACTACACATGAATTTCGATCGAAGTTAAGTGCAAAATGTTCCAGTTGACCACGCAGGACGAGCTTACCATCAGTAAGAACGTTAGTGGTATGGATAAAAGAAGTCCACTTACATCAAACATAAACATCCATATTTAATTACTAGCATGAGATTAAGTCCTAATTGAAGTCAAAGGAAGAAGAAATCTCACAAACTATTCAAAACAAAGTTTGAATTCACCATCAATGAAATGCTTTATTAAGAATAGCCTTTGTGACAATCTCTTACAAAAATTCTCAAAGGGAGAATTCCCCTTCTTCTTCAATAATGCAAATGAAAACTACTCTAACTTAAAATTTCTACTCTCTATTCTGCTTCACTAATTGCTCACTACTCTCTGATTCTGACTATGACCACTAGAGTACAAATGAGGGGGACTCCCCCTTATATAGCTGGCCTGTCTCAACCGATGGTCCAGATCGAATTACAATGGAGGGCTCAGATCGAGCCACCTCAGCCCTAGACGAGTTTTCCCTAAAAACTGACAAAAGGTGGAGGAGTGGCATCATAAATGCTCCAAAAATAGCAGATTCCTCCTTTGACCACCATGAGCAATTAATGCCCACTACCCTTCTAGAAGATTCTCGTCCATGACCCGGATTCCTTTGCTCTTCTCTTTGACCGCGTACGCTATGAATCGTGCCAACACCGCGTCGACCTCTTCCTCATAAATTGATGGAGTAAGATTCAGCTGATACTCCAAGATGGCCACCATTTGCTCATGTTTTTCACAAGATTTTCCCCAAGTCTCAATGGAATCCTGCGTACTCTGAATGATTGTTGAAAACGTGGAGATGTTTTCAAAATCCAACTAGGAAAATGTCCTCATCTCAGAAAAGAATGGCTGCAACCTCGCCCTTAGTCCTTCTGCATCTACCTCCTCGTGAGTAAGCCTCCTTGCGAACACTGCCTCCAAAGTGTTGAGAATACTCTCATGAATATTCCTCATAGCCTTTCTGATCCTGGAGGACTCCATTGCTGCAGTGTCAAAGAAACTCTTCCCAGTGAATGCTGCTGAATGCCACCCGCGGAAATCATACCTATCACCCGCTTGAATTACCCCTTCATTCACCAGAGTTTGCGTGGGAACACGCATCAAAACAGCAAGACGTGGGATAGTTTTGTCTTGAAAGATGTGGGTATCTCCCCAAGCTTGCTCAACATCATTCAAGCGTGAAAGAATACCGGAGGCATTTTGAAATGCCGAGACAAGATCTGCCATAAACTTTTCAGCCTCAGTACGGACACCATTTATCCATTTGTCCCCTTCCCGTACAGCCCTCTTCACTTCTTCAAGGCCGCTGATCGGCTCTCGTGGCAACTCTGGTGGAAGCTCTGCCGCTGGATTACCTTGAACAACAGGATGTGCGGGATTCTGCACATACTCAACCAACGCCCTGTGCTCTTTCTTCAATCTCTTGTACTTTCCTTCATTTTTCACCAGCCTATCCTTCAACGCCTGAAATGAATTTTCTGCTTCCTCCACCACTTGTGCTCCAGAAGGACGTCCCAACTCAACTGTGGTGATTGTATAATTCTCCGGCATTGCATCACTCAAATCATGCTCTTCCCTTGGGACAGCGATATGAAGGCTGCGGGAACCTGCCTCATTGGTTTCCATCCTTGTATATTTTCTTGCCCTCTTCCGCTTAGGCGACTTACTGGTTCTGTTTAGGAGTTCTTCCATTTCAACGGCCAGGTCCGCATCATCATCTTGGTCTCTTCTGATCGCCTGTGAAAGCCAATTTCGTTGAATATCATAAATGATCAGGGGCCGCTCCTCAGTTGCTTCCACTTCCCGAACTTCTTCCCGAGCAGTATTTGGTGGAGGCTCAATTATCTCGACATCTTGATCACTTCCCTCATGAGTCCCAACATCCTCCTCTCCGAAGGAAAAATCAAAGTGGGTGTCCATATCTGTTTCTTCCCCTTCATCTGGCTTACTGGCAGCTTCAGGATCATTCACACTCTGAGTATCTACTTCTCTTAGCATTGGCTGGTTAACTTCTCCAACCTCCGGTTCTTCATTTCTCGGAGCTCTCTGACTAGCAAACAATGAAACTTCATGCCTACTGGAAGAATGAGATACCAGCTGAGTGGATGCTGTATCCTCTGACCCCTGCGGCTCTGGCTGAACGGGCTCCCTTCTGGATTCTGGACCTCGTGTGAGCTGCTTCTTCCTCTTTGCTAACACCGGTGGCTTTCTATCACCCATGAGGTCATACGTGAGGGCCACTGACCTTCGCCTTAGTCTGTTAACACGCTCATCCACCCATGCTCTAGTGAATGTCATGACTGGGATAGACAGAGTGTCTAGATCCGCAATCTCTGGTTCAGCCCAATCTATTGGTGGCATCGGTGTGTTCTTCACTGCTTCATAGTCAGGATGGGTGACCCTAGTATCCTCCTCAAGTTGATCTGGCACCTGGATTAACTCACACTCCCTAATTAACTTTAGAGGCAACCTTGAAAACATTCTCTTTCTAATTTCATCCTCATTCCCAGCATTCGCCCAAAAGTCTTCCAGGTGAGCCTTGTGTCTGTACTCCACTCCTTGCACTGTTCCAATCATTCCCTTAGGATCAAAATCTTGTCGGCTCATATGGAGAGTCAGCTTGTAGAATTTCAGTTCATTCTCAGCCTCCTTGGCTGCCTGCAGAGTGGGGCATTCCTCAAGCAAGTCTCCCAATACAATGGGAAAGTGCAAGCCTCCCTTCTTCTTCCTTCTAATGATCTTGTCATAGGCTACCAATTGCCTGGACAACTCAAGTAATATCATCCTGTTAGTTGGATACCTTGGCAATTTGTAAACATACGAATCATACCCCAGAAGCCTCAGATAGGTAAACTTCGGGAATTGGATGAACCAACACCCATATTCTTCGATCAGCGTTTGAGCCTCCTCGGATACCCTCTGCTGTAGCCTCTGCTGAAGGGTCCTTGTAATATACATAGTGAATGCATCATTCACTCTCTGGAAATCACCCGTGTGTGCAAGATGCAATTGTCTGCAGGACTGGTGAATCTTGAATTGATTATATCCGCAGCCAATTGGCTCCTGGTATGCCAATCCTCTATACTTGGTCATTCGAGCTAACATGTAAATGACATATGAGCTCATGTAAAATGTTCTCGTCCTCCTGAGACTCCGGAACTGTTCATCGATGTTATCACTTATCATCTGCGCCCAATTCACTTGCTCCTTCCCTTCGAGCACTACACTGATGTAGAAGAACATCCATGGCTCGAATATGAATGACTGTGGGCTGCCATTGACTCTGCTGAGAAGCATAATGATGTCGCAATACTCTTGCTTCAGCTCCTCTGAGATTATCTGTTTCGGTAGCCTGGCAGCAGGTGGCTTTGGCTTGCGCATCCATGAGGTGTTTATCCTTTTCATGCACTTCTCAAAGGTTGTGGCGTACATCTTGTCTGCCTTGGCCTTGGATTTATACAACATATTATCCGTAGCAAGTATTCCAAACGCCTCGCCAATTGCATCGGGAGCGAAGTTAGCCATGATCATACCATCCGGAGAGGTGATAGTCCGATCCTCGGAGTTATAGAAGTTGGCGCATTCTAGGATCAACTCGGGACAACGGACCGCTGGTTGGAACCCTGCTGCATTGTACAATCCGCTCTTGACGATGTTACGTGATGCATCTGTCGGAAGGTTGCCACCTTGCCCATACATTCTGCGTATGAATGCTTCGAGGTTGAATGGCCCGAGATTGGTATCTGTCAGGTTTCCATACTTCGAGATGATCTTCGACTCTGGGATGAAGGACTTCTTTAGACCCTTGATAATCGCCTGCCTGGAGGCGTTCTCTTTGACAGCTTCATTGTTGGTAGCCTTAGCTCCAGCCTTGCTAGTTCCAGCAGCGTCAGCCATCTGCAAGACAAAAAGTGAACATTACACTTCTGACTTTTTAAAATAAAAAAAATCACGTGGGATGGCTGGCGGCTGGAGTTGGCTGCAAAAATAAATGCAAGTTAGTATCCTCAACAGCCAACTTTGACTTCTCGAGAATTAAAACTTCAACCTTCAACAACTTGCAGCCAAAAGAAATATTCAACTCCCCACAAGAAATTAACTCGATCAATTTCAACTTCGGAAAAAGCGTTAAGTTTCAGCAATATTTAAATCAGCAACTCCGAATATTAAAATCAGCAAGCTTCAAATTATAAAATTACCAAGTTTCAAATCTGCTCTTCGACAGTTATACATCAGCAACTTCGAAGAGTTTAAATAAGTCCGAGAGTTTTAAACAGGCAAATTCAAATCAGCAAGCCTCAACAATTTAAAATCAACTTTTCGAGAGTTATAAATCAGCAACTTCGAAAAGCAATCAAAAACAGCACTTCGAAAATTATAAAACAGCAACTTCGAAGGCCTTAGCAAATTTAAATCCAATTTGATTCTAACACTCGGCAACTTCAGAAAATTTAAAGCTCAAACAACTTCGAATTCAAACAATCTCAATCCATCAGCATGAATAAATGATCCCAGCTTTTCAATTTTAAACACATTTCAACTTTCAGCAAAATAAAAAGTCTCAGCAACTTCGGGTACTTACCTCAGCAACGTGAAGAAATAAAAATGCTAAACCCTTCAAACTTTAAATCGCAACACTTTGCAACTCCGAATCTCAGCAACTTCAAGAAATCAACTTTCAGCAACTTCAATCTCTTGCAAAAAGCGAACTTATTTCCTCACACTTTCAGCAACTCTCGAATTAAATCTCACAACTCAACTTGCCAGCATAAATTTTTAACTTCGAATCTTGTGAGACGAGAATGAAAATCCTCAGAGTTTTATAGCAAAAGACTGGTGCTAATTTTAGCAGATGCCTTTTATTCCCTTCATAATGACTGACGCGTTTGCTAAATTTAAAAGGGAATATTCCAGTCGTCAGGCAGTTGTTATGACAATTTGCTATTCGGGGAGATTCTTTCCTCGATTTAAATTTAAAATTCCCTCCCGACTGCCAGTTACCTCCAGTAATTCCGAGAAAATCATTTTTACACTGATTTGAAATTATCTCAACTGTTTTTTAAAATGGCACTTTTAATTTATTAAAAATTTAATTTAAAAGCCATTTTAATTTATTTCTTCAACGCATTAAAAATTCGATATCAATCGTCAAACTTGGCTAGGCGTAATTTTATTTTCCATCCGTAATTGACTTCCAAAATAAATTCCCCTTGTTAAAATCATCCGAATTTCACAATTTCATGGGTCAAAATCGAAAGGGGGAATTTAATATTAAACTTAGGAAAATAATTAAATAAATTAATTAATTTCTCCGTCTTGCTAAGAGAAATTTTAATTTCTTCCAAATGCCATAGGGAATTCTCATTTAATCACGCTGAGGGGAAAATTTTAAGTGCCTTCAAAGTCTAAAATTTAAAATTTAACCTC
>VDFB02358900.1:0-11279 GCA_007258455.2 Sequoia sempervirens
AAAGAAACCTCGACATGCAAACCCTAAAAATAGCCTCGGAAGGCTGAATCCTGAAAGTGGTCATCTCGTCTTGCATGTTATATCATCGCGAAAGTCTCGAAAAACCCAGAAGGAATATGCAGACATGCAAAGAAAAACTCTGCATCTGCACCCTGAAATTTGCTCCGGAAGCTAGACTGCTAAAAATAGTAAGTTATCTGTTTTCGCTCAAATTTGGCATGCAAGCAGTCTGATATACTCTGAGTGTGGTGTGACCGTCGGAATCTCAAAAATGTTGACGAATCGCCTGTAATTTCACACTTACTAAAAATAGTAAGTACCTTAGAATCGGATGAAAATTTGCTGAGAGCCTGCTGGAAACATGCTGACAACAATGTTAAGCTCAATTTTCAATGTATTCACCTCGTTTGACTTCAAATTGGCTGGAAAGACTCAAACCCTAATTTGAGACTTGGCCAAATTCATGTTGAAGCTTGCAGACGGGAACGTCCCCAGGAAGCAGACCATAGAAAAGAGACAGACGAGAGAGAGACACAAAAACCAAAGCCAAAAGCGACGAGAATGGAGCAAAATTAGGGGTCCCCATCTTGAATGGGGCTGATGTGTGAAAAGGTCACAGGGTCTCCCAAGCTTCATGGTAGGGATTGCATATATGTGGTTGTAGACCGTTTGACGAAATATACTCACTTCTTTGCCATATCTTCTGAGTATAAGGCACCCCAGGTAGCAAAATTGTTCTTCAGGGAGATTTTTAGGTTGCATGGACTGCCGAGATATATCATGAGTGACAGGGATAGCAGGTTCCTGAGTGCTTTTTGGCAAGAGTTATTTAGGTTGGTAGGGACAGAATTAACTCTAAGCACGAGTTTTTACCCTCAGACAGACGGGCAGACTGAAATAGTGAACAAGTGGATTGAAGGGTACCTGTGTAACTACATTTCAGGACAACAAAGAGCGTGGATTAAGTGGGTGCACCTGGACGAACACTATTACAACACCACTTACCATATGTCGATTGGCATGTCACCCTTCCGTGCATTGTATGGATATGATGCACCATCTTTCATGGACTTAGCTTTTGGGGAGAACAGACCTCCTAAAGCTAAGGAGTGGATTCAGGAGAGTCAAGACATTCCAAAGGATCTCAAAGATAATCTACAGATGGCTCAAAATCAGCAGAAGACATATGCAAAGAGACACAGGGTCGAGCATAGTTTTGATGTCGAAGACTTGGTTTTCCCTCGTTTGCAACCCTACAAACAATCTTCATTGAAAAAGAGCGGTGCAGAGAAGCTCAAGCCTCGGTTTTACAGGCACTACAGGATCATCAAATGAGTTGGGGAGGTAGCCTATGAGTTGGAACTGTTGGAGAGTAGTAAGATTCATAATGTGTTTCATGTTTCATGCCTCAAGAAGGCACTTGGGCAGCAGGTTACTTCGTCTTCAAAGTTGCCTCCACTAGATGAGGAGGGACATTTGGTTCTGGTGCCTAAGGAGATAGTGGATACCAAGGAGAGGCGGTTGAGAAGCAGAGTGGTTAAGGAGTTCTTGGTCAGATGGAGAGACTTTCCAGCTACGGATGCAACTTGGGAGGGAGAACAGATTTTGCAACATCCCAATTTGCAATTGCTTGAGGGCAAGCAATTTCGGGAAGGAAGGACTGTAATGTCCCCTTCTCACTAGCCACTCAGGATGATCACTTAGCCTTTTTAATTCCCGAAGGCTAAAGGTGAATTTAGGGAATCCTTTATTTAATTATTTAATATAGCCTAAAGGGTCAAGTTAAATTAAAAGGTAATATTAAGTAATTAATAAAGTAAGCTAATAAAGTGACTTTATGTTACATCCCCTCTAACTTAAACATGTTTATGACAAAGGAATTATGGTCGTTATGTTAGTTGCAAGTAACTGCTTTTCAAGTGAATGTGAAAATGAGGATAAAATAATTGTTTCATACGTCGTGAATGCAAATGTGAATGATTTTCTTTTATATGCAAAAATGTATATGATGATGAGGAGATTATATTTAAACATGTATTTATATACGTCATGAATGGTCTAACCCTAGTCTTTTTGTCAAGTGGTTGCAGGATCGACAACACTCGAGGGGAAAGGGAAATATCATCAGGGAGAGGATGTGGTTAGGAAAGGATCAATTTTATCATCAAACCTTGAGTCAGTGTAAGACAGTTGTATCAAAGTCATAACTTGGCCATAATTAATTTAATTTAATTATTGTTAAACAAATCAAATTAAATTATATATTAACAATCCCCTTTGGAGTTGAGCGAACCTATTTTCAAAATATAACCTAGGAAAATTACTATGGTTATAAAATATTAAATTAACAATAGAAGAAATAATTCCAATGCCATCAAACTAAATCTAAAACATAAGTAAAATCGAAAATTAAATTGGAATTGGAAATGAGAGTCAGTGTTTTTGGAGGTGAAAACTTCCGTTAGCTCACCACCTCTCAGGTGTGAAACGCCCAAGAAGGAGGCGGTAGCAGTCGCGCATGGAGGGAAGACTAAGGGATTCGGGCAGTGAAGAGTTTCTTTTATCTGGTGTTCTATCTCTCTCTTCCTCGCTTCTTACCTTCATTCATACTTTCGTATTTGGGAAAAAGATATGCTATTCTTCTTTTGGACACCATTTTCACGGGGAGTTTTCTCTCATTCGCAGTGGTTCTCTTGTTATGCTTTCCATTCGCATTGGGGTGCATTCTCTGGAATCAGCTTTCCTGTTAGCACTGTTATTAAGCTAGACTTGCTCCATTTTCTAACTATTCATCTGTCGCAACTCATTCTCTCTTCTTCTATTTGTTTGGAAACAATCTCCATACCCGCTTTGCTAGTTCGGTACTCATTTCATAATTCCATCTTATCTCCATACCTATATGTGTCTTCATCAGATGGCGATCTTAGTTATCTCCTATTGAAACTGAATATGGTTGAGTCTAGCAATTAATTTGTATCTTCAATTTTTCGGAAGGAGGTTCCTATTTCCTGAGTTCGCCATCTTCATCATTCTTGGTCGGGAAGATTTCAATGGCTTTGTAGTTTAGACCTGTTCATCAGAAGAATAGAGAGTTTGATTCATTTCGAGTTGTTGAATCTTCTTTTCAGGCAAGTAAAGCGTATAATACATCAATGTTTATGCATCGATGAATCCATTTTGTTGAGCACCTTATGAATAGAAAAGTAAATGCATTTATCTTCTCGTCTTTCTGAAAGATAAAGAAATCGGGTCTTATAATGTCTTCAGGGGATGACCTACTAAAAGATCTTTCCATATGAGAACCTGAACCTTTTATTTTCATGCAATCGAAATATCACTATCAATAATACACTTTTGTTTCAAGATATAGAGTGAACTTTTGAAAATTACCTGATAAACTTATACCGCCTGGTTAATTCGAAAACATCTCCTTATTCACTCTCTAATTAAAAGTTGGTCCTGAGCTAATCCTTTGCTCACCCGAGTTCTTTGGGGAATCAATAAAAGTTAAACTCTTATAATTCCTTAATGCCTATTTTGTCTCTTTTTATATGTATAAAACTTTAAGGTTAAGATTTAACCTTGAACTCAGAGTAAATGACAAACAAACCAGTCATTGTAATTTAAACTTGAGACCAAAATATGAAGTTGAATGATAAGATCTGAAAGACCACTTAATTGAATATGTTGTTCAACACATAAGTGCTCAATGAAAACAACCTTTGTTTAGAGAAGGCAATTAGTCTTAAAAGAAGTGATAGATGTTGAGCCGAGACTCTCTCTCTCTTTATGAATAGATGCTTAATGGTATCAGCTTAACCTTAACTAAGAGAAAAGATTCTGAATCAAGTTATGGTAATATGAGCAACTTCTTCTCAGCCGTGTTCATCTCATGAATTACCTTTGCTAAGGGACTGAGGGTATCTCCTTCTCAAAAGATATCAATTTGTTCAGCTATCCTTGATTGTAAAAGCAGTTTGCTACCAATGAGGTGAAAAGATAAAGAGACCAATCTCTCTTAAAGGGTTTAACAAAACAGCTTAATCTTAAAAACAAATGATTCCTAATCAAATTATTGTGATGTTAAATCCTATGGTTAAGATATAACCTCGAACTAAGAGGAAATGATAATCAAACTTGCTAATGTAAAATAAGACCTTGATCTAAGAATTATCATGTTGAGCAAGGGTGAGAGTGTTGATGGCACAGGAGTGCCAGAAATATTAAAAATCCTTGGCCAAGGTATGATGCCAATTAGGCATTGGTTAGCTATCATGAACCAGATATACTTCTAGTCAAAATGATCCTTCTAGTTAGGAGGTACCTACAGAGGAGGGATCAACCAGCGGTAAAGGTTCATGACACCAGGCTCAGAAGGACATGATGATAATGTGATCCTTGTTGATTACCCTCATGAAGGGTCAGGTTCTTCACTTGAAGAAACTCGGGAGACCAGTAGGTCTTGGTTGGGCGGAAAAGCCCTTGATGATATTTCTTTTTATCTCAATGATAAAGTTGTTCAAGCATTTCAGCATGATGATGAGCTGTAAGAGGCACAAGGTTTAAGAAAAACTCTATACGTTGCAGCTAAGTATTTTTTGGTTTCACAAGACTTAACTACAACACACAAAAGTAAGTAACTTTAAACTATCCAATCCCCTCAAGAATTCAGAGCATGAGGAAACAGAGCGGGAATAATTATCAGACGATAAACCGGGTACGGACTCACAACATGAAGGGAAGGTGACGCGACTATCTGCTTGTCTAAATAGGCTTATTATTCACACACATCACACGATAAACCAAGTATGGATTCTCAACTTGAAGGCAAGGTGGCACAACTATCAGCTCAATCCGAATAGGTTTATTGAATACACACATCACACGATTACCAAGTACAGATTCTCAACTTGAAGGCAAGGTGGCGCAACTATCAGCTCAATCTAAACGAGTTTATTGAACACGAAACATAAAGGATAGCCAACTAGGACAATAAATTGCATAGGCAAGACACGCATACAATCTACGATCGAACTAGCCACTATATCTAACTAAGGAAAGCATTCACCATCATAATTGCATGCAACCCAAGTGGCATAACAATTCATCATAACAGTAAATACTCATGAATAGATACAGAACGAGCAATATTACAAGCAAGGTAGGCACAACATATATTTCTCTCTCGTGCAAAAGTTATGTACAAATGAGCAAAAGCTCTTATTTATAGACATCAAAAGGTGTAGGGAACCCTAAAATCACCTTGAGTCAACTACAGTCTTGCAATGCATGCAAGATTTATTGCTAAACCCTAATAAAGCAAACTATACAGCTTAATTGGAAAGCTACCATAGTTAACCGAAACGTCTAATATAAAATGGACAATGTGCAAGCATGCATGTCCTTATTAAAAGCAAGTTAACTGGAATACTACCATCAGTTAACGTAAACCCTAAATACAACTCCAAGTGAATAAAGATAATCCCAGAATAGACATGCATGAGATGAGACAGCGAGTTAACTTGAAAAGGTAACGCCAATTTTAACTCCTGTGTATAATGTCTATCCCGAGAGGTGGGAACTGAAGTCTACTGGCCGTGATCTCGAACAACCAACCCCTCAACAAGGTTGTTGGCTGTATCACTGTCTAGAGCCCTGATACTCTGCCAAAGTATGCTATGTCTGTGTAGCATGTCCTCACCAGCTGTGATCCGGACTGAAGTTCACCTCTGCCTTTTGCCTCATCGAACAATCGACATGACCGTAAGCTGATTAATCTTACAGCCCTCCACTGAAAATACTATGAACAAGTGCTTGAGCTCTAATTACATCAGTAAGCTCAACATATGCACTAATCCGATCCGCCCGTAAGCGTGACACTAAGTTCTCACAGACGGAGTGCACTAGTGACGTGCTCTCTACTCTCAGCCAACTCTGATGCCATCATTTCCTCTATTTTCGCCTTGAAAACCAATTGTGTTTTCCAAGAGTAAATAGCCTCTCTACCTTCTGCATCTGTGACTGATTCATATGCCACACTCAAGTGAGCAATTATAATCTCGTCCCGGGGTCTGTTAATCGCCATGTCTCGTTCCTCATCCTGGAGACGTAAACGGAGCTCTCGTGCATTGTACCGCAACTGATATAACTCTGTAAGCATAGAGCGCCCTCTAGCAACGAACTCCTCCTCCCATTCCTCCAAGCGCTTGTCGTATGCAACTAAGTGATCAAGCTGACCCTGTTCTGCTGGTGGCTCAAGCATCGGCGGGAGTGTGGTGGTAACATCTGACCTGTGTACAAGGCTAGAAATGTACTGACGAAGTTGTCTGATTTCAGCCTTGATGGCTGCCTTATCTTCTCCGTCCTTCAGCATTCTATCCCTAACGCTATCTGTAGCAACCTGTAGGAGATCAACCTGAGTCTGGCGAGTGCTACGACCAAGGTTGACTGTGATAACCTCGAAGTCCTGAGATTCCAACTCATCCAAGCTCTTCCCCTCTGGAGGTATGGCAGTCTCGACGACGATCTCCATATCAGTATTCCTCTCTACGTGGACCATGTTCTTAATCCTCTTGTCTAGCGCATCCTGGTAAACATGATTGAAGTCTGAATGATCAAGGACATAGGATGGCTGCCTCCATTTCCCTCCCAGCTGAGATTCAATCCAAGACTGGTCTCGACTAACAACAGGAGGCTCTGACGAAAGTGAATATGTAGAGGAGCTGCTGCGAGATGGAGAGTCTAAGTCTAATTCAATATGAATCGGGACTGGTGACTGCTCTGGAGCTGGTGGCGGAACTCGAGGCTGTACCTCAGGCACTGGCGGACTCTGAATTGGCTCCGTGCAACTCCCGGTCCAAATTTCTCACTGTGTAAGTCAGGAAAGCCTCGTGAACACGCTTGAAATGACATTCAGCATTAGTGAACTCAAGCTGATCATAATAGTGATAGACTTTCTGAACACTGAGAATGCCAACCGTGTTTAACCCTCTAAACTGGCCCTAGTAAGCACCCAGGTATGCGAGGTAAGAACACATGTGAAACTCGTTGGCAACTAGGAAACTAGTGATTTGCTTGTGAAGAACATCGCTGATGAAGGATGCCCAGTTATAATGCTCCTACCCAGATATGATGCAACCAATGATGTAATACATCCAAGGTTGGAAAATGTTTGCATGTGCATGACCTGAGACACGATTCAAGAGTGTGATTAGAATCGAGTACTCATCCTTGTACGCACCGCGACCCACATTGTTTGGCAATTTGTTCCTCGTTTGCTTCAACCATCGCTCTGCCATCTTGCTTTGGCACTTATCTATACCAACATTGAATGCATGCGCACACTGCTCCATAGAAATAACCAAACTGCTCGGGTGCTGAGGGATACCAAAACTTCTTTCAACGTCTAGAGGCTTGAGACTGCAAATGACTCGTCCATCTACTAACACTATCTCACGAGTAGCAGAGTTGTAATGCTTGACACAAGACATCACGAACTCAACACAGTGAATGAAGATAGGTATGGAAGCGGCCTCAAGTAACCCAGACTGCTGAATGTTCTAAATAATCGAATCTCTGATCTTGACTGGATCTAAGACTGCCTCTAGTAGTACCTTGTGGAGATTCGTCTCAACTGTCCCAATGAAGTCGTGAGTTAGGACTGATTTGGTCCTGTATTCGAGCTGTGTATTGCATTTTGAAAAACTCGCCCATTGACTATGAACACGGCTATGTTCTGACAAGATTTCTGTTGAGGCTAAAAATAGCTTATCGAAGGGTTATTTTCGGCAAAAAATATGAGATATGGGTTTTGTATAGAAAAAGATTCTAAGACAACCCAGAACGTCAGAAATGCGAAAATCTGACTTGTAATCGACCATGCAAGGAATTTTCAGTTGAGAAAATTAGAAACTCGATAACAGATGCTTGGGAATTAAAAATTCTTGAAAATTCAAACACATGAATTTAACTCGAGTAAGCTATGTAGAATCAATCTAGATGATTTAATTTGCCAAAATTTGCCTGTTTTTGGGACATGCGAATTGAAATCTGAGAGAATTTGGAGAATCTGAGAGGAGAAAAGACGTTTTTTGAGTGTCTCTTTGTCAAAATCGTCACTTGTTTCTCAAATTTGCTGATGAACTATGAACATGTACCTGCAAAAGGAATTGTTTGATGAAATCGCCACTGAAAGCTGATGAAATCGCCCAATCTCTGGAGAAAATCACCTTTTCCTTGAAGAAATACGAATTTCTGAAGCTGGATAATGAATTAAATGATGGCGCCATGTTTAAATAGAATAAATTTGAACCATAATGATGATTGCAAGATTTAAAACCTCAACTGAAAATAGAATGATTCTGATTGGACCCCCTCCAGTTACACTGACACTGACTCGAAGTTCGGAATAAAATAATAAAATAGTATTCATCATGCAATTTCAAAATAAGCATCAAAAAGGCACCCCTTTGAAGAAAATCGCCATTTAATACTTAAGCATGTGAAACAAATATTAAATATTATTTTATTCAGTTGAAAAACCACGTAAAGCATTTGGACGGATTCGGCAACCTTCACTGATTTCGAAAAGTGCTTATTTGACCTCATAGGCATTCATTTGCTCAAGATATGACGTTTTTTACTAACTCCCTACTTTGTAGCTGATTTCAAAGTTACAACTGACCATATTCAGCACCGATTTCCGGCTGACAGGGTGAGGCTGTGATCATGCTAGGATATCCATCGCGAAGCCTATAGAACAAGGATCAAATGTTTGTTGGGAGTCATCACTGCTAAAACCAATGTTTAACACCTCAAAGAATTAGGCGCCTTTGATTAAATTGATTTTACGACACCAGACTTGGCCATTTCTCCATTCTGCCATATGACACTTCAAACGGCTGCTAACGATGAACGGTGAACCCTGCTTACTGGATGGTGAGCTCACTACATGACTGGAAGCATTCCGCATCCAACGACTGTACTTAAGGCATCAGAAGACTGCATTAGGGACCCCAAAAGCAAGGGAGCCCCTGGCCTGAGAAGGCTCAAACACCGTTTTGTCAAAAGTACAACTTTCAACCAGGTGCCCTACTTTGACCTCTGATATCGGGAGCTAGGGTGACTTGATTCGCGCATCGTCTGTCTCGTTGCGTATCTAGAGCAACTTACAAGAGATGTCTCTAAAGGTGACAAAGCGAGAAAACTGCTTCTAAGACCTCAAAGAGACGATAGCCTTTTCAAATTAAAATATACGCTCCATACTTAGCCATTTTCTGGACATCTTTGTTTTTCAGTATTCTCCAAAGACCTCACACGTACGAGCGTTTGCCAAACCCCGGAGGTTGACGGCTGGGCTCGTTGGATAGCTGGAGTAATTCCCCACAAGTCCCGTGAAGACTGTGAAAACTAAAAACTCCATTTGACAGGCCAAAAGGTTAGGCGCCCCTGGCCTACAGAGGCTACAATGTATGTTTCACGTTTCTTCACCCTCTGATTTACGTGCCTAGTAGGATCTCGGCCACGATCTCTCAGAATATCAGATTGACAGGCTGACTGGTGCATTGCAAAACCGGACTAGAGTAACACAGATCTCAGGAACACCTTATCTTCACCCCCATCCATCTCGGCCGTCATCTTGAGGGTGCCCCCGAGCTGCATTTATACCATAAAACTTTCTCCGTGATGTAAAACTCCTTGCAACTCGCTAACTTAACTTTAACGCCGGAGTTCGATCTCAATGTCCGTATCTCGAGCAGCCCGCCTGATAATGTCTACTTGTGAAGAGATTGAATGTAATGCCAAAGGTGAATGTCATGCACCCAGGATCTCCTTTAAGAAGGGCGACCCTGGGCTACAGAGGCGTCAAAGCTGTAAACTGACCATCTTTTACAATCTGCAACTTCTTGAAGCTTCAGCTTCTAACCTCAGCAACCGGAGTCGTGGACCTCGGATGTCTTGGCACAATAGCTTGCTGGAGAGCTAGGCTAATTCTGAAGAGATTAACTATACTTACAAACAAAAGCAACAAGATCTGAGCCTTCAAGGAGAAGGGCGCCCCTGAGCTACAGGGGCGCAGATTTGCTTCTGCTTGAAAAATCTTCATAAATTTGATCACTGAAATCACCCTTTTGACCACTGAAATGATCATGTAAAGGTATAGCCTCGTCGTGAAATGCTCCTCCATCATGAAATGCCTCGATTTGAGACCTTGATTCAGGTTTTGATCAACAGGTATTGCTCAACAGCTGCTTTTGACTGACACAACACTGACCAAAGTCCATGCTTGATATTGCCCAAAAACTGTATTTGACATCATTTAATAAGGTTTAGACTCTTTTAAGCAAAATGCCTTGATGAAGCAAAAAATTTGGTTTGGGTACAACAATTCTTTTCTCTCTCTCATGATTCCAAGTACATGCATTTGTCAATTTAAGTTTACTATCAATGCTGAAATAAATTGTTATTTCCTTTTAGTTAATTGTTCATATGTAAAATTTGCAGTTGATTAGTTAGACAGTTATTTGATTCATTCAGCTGAAATGGAAATTCTGAAATTAGTTAATGAATATAAAGTAGTTATTTCTTCCTTCAGTTCGTTAATTTGTTTAAATGGGAACCCCAGATTGATTAGTTAGTTAGTTACTTGCTAGATGAAATTTGGCAATAGTATTCCATTCCTTAAACCATAGGATGGTAGCTGTTACATTTGTTTCATAGCTGTAGTAATTGCTCATTACTTTCTGAAAGCAAAGACAAGTAGTTATTTTGCTTCTATAATTTTATGTTATAAATATAAGTTTACAGTTAATAGTTTTCCTTTCAGCTGAAAATGAAAACAAAAAGTTAGTTGATGAATTGATATGATGTAACAACTTCAAAATGTTTCTCTTTCCGTTCAAAGATTTGCAAGGAAACCCTAGAATGAAAACAAGTTAGATGCATTCAGCTGAAAGCTAGAAGATAGTTAAATTTTAAAACTGCAGTTCTGGTAGAGTGTTACACTTTAAGTGAAATATTAAAAAGGGAACTTTATTAAGTCACTTTATTATTTTGAGCAGGAAATTAAGTGAGAATAGGCGTTTGGGGTTCATTTTCATTAATTCTTGATGTTATTTTTGTTGAGAAGTTGTTGAGATGATTTAGCATTGTTGTCATTGATGTCAAAACCTGGATCCAGAAGGTTGTGCTCCGGATGATATACAGAAATGATCTATCCTATCTTGTACTATGATGTTACGTAGTATGGCTGTTATCTTTGATCCGCATATGGCAGTACT
>VDFB02358901.1:0-19258 GCA_007258455.2 Sequoia sempervirens
GTGAACATATGACACTGCTTCATAGAAAGTGGATTTCTTATATATATGAAAACTTTGGACAAAGTAAGTGTAGAAGTCATTGCATACACTTTGTCAGTTCATTGTGTGTCAGGATTGCATAGCTAGTTAGGAGTGTCATACATAGTTGGCAAGTATCCATAGTTGTATGACTATACTAGCTATGTAGGACATAACACTATACTTAGGTAGGCATTATTAGAGGTTTCCATACCAAACTCTTCATTGAAGGGTAGGACCATTTTCTAGTTAGGAAGATGTGTGAGGGACCGCTATGTTTGTGGTTGGAGGAAAAGTGCTTGGGTGATGCTCTCCCTCTTGTAGTTGGTAGCCAAGACTTGTGGAATAGAAGAAGTGTGATCCAAATGAGAAAAACTTGACCTTGACTTGTGGAATAGAAGTGTGATCCAAATGAGGAAAACTTGACCTTGAACTCTTGTAAGTTATGAATTTGTATATGAAGTTGATCATGGATCAATTGTAATCTATGTTTGAAAATATGAGTTTCACCTACTTGGAATTATGTAATGTTGTACCATTTATGCAATGACAAGTGAAAATTATTTATGTAATGTGCATATATATTTTTTATTATAGGTAAAATAGGTTTTGAAGGGGCCCCAAAACCCTTTACAAGATAACCATTGCTTCAACATATAATCAAAAATAGAACAAGAAACCAAAAACCAACACACAAACAACCAGAAAAAAGCAAAGAAAACATAACCCAATTAGAGATTCTTAAGAATTTTCATTGCTTCATGGTCACTAGCAATGATCTTTTGATGGACATTCATGACTTCCAATACCTCTTCAAGAGGAATACCAGCCTTGACATTTAATTTGGTCTTGTTATGGGTTCTAATAGAAAGCCCCATCTCACTTATTATCTTTTGTTGAGCACCAACACCAACCACCATGTCTTTCATTCCAGAATTATCCCCCAACCACTTCCTAGCTTTCTTATTCAACAAACACAAACCCTTGGCTTCATTGCACATAGCATGTTTACTGACCTCCAGAACCTTCTCCAATTTTTTATTGACACACTTCAAACCTCCTTCAAGGGCAGCAATCTTTTGTTCGTGGGAATTTTTAATATTGATCATCTCGTCAGCAACCATTTTAAGAGTGACAAATAATTGATTGACCTTGAGTTGAACCTTATTAACTTGAGCCTGCACATTAGGGCCCTTAGAAGAATATGGCTCATCAACATTATTATTCATAGCTCTAACCCGAACATTGGAGTTCATCTCATGGAATACCTATTTGAAAAGCTTGAATAATGATAAGGAGCACTCTTTTGCCAAACCAAGATAATTAGGCATAATTTCCCAAGTTTGAAGTTGAAACCATCCTTGTCCACCACATAACTAAACAACATCACCTTTAGCCATGTCCTACTCCAACAATCGACTGATCTAGGTGGATCTTTGAAACCCTAAAACTTTAACTAGCTCAAATTCTCTAGAAATCATCGCCATGTAAAAGTGCTCAGAAAGATGAACCCAACTCAACTTGAATAGAGTCAAAAGGAGATCGTACGCTCAAGATATGCTTAGTCAAAGTTGGGTCAAAAATAGGGTACCAGAGGTAGATGCAAGGTCAAAAAATTGATCATCCTAGAATTGGTAAAAAATAACGTCAAATCGAAGAGCCCAATGAGACAATTCCAATGCCTCTCATTTTGTGTCAAACAGAGCTCATACACCAAAGATATGGTCGGTCAAAGTTGAAGGTTGACTATGCTAGTTTGGTAGTACTATGATGACATCAGCATGCTAACTTGGACAGTCCTACGATGACGTGGACCAATCAAATGCTAACATGTGGTATTTGTATGATGACTTGGCATCTGAGTCAGCAATGAGGTGGCAACATAGTCAGCATGAGGTGGCCAAATCAAGTTTCGACACATATCTTTTGGCAGTGAATCAAAGAGTGCCATGTAGCCCAATCACTGAGTGCCACATGGCATCCTCAGATATCTCTCTCCCGCGGCTCATTATTTTATTCAAAATTATTTGGTAGGGGGTCGAACCCATAACCTTCTTGCCTCTGTTAAATCCACCTACCTCTGTGCCATAAATTGCATTGTACTATCTATATGGCAGGTGTTTGTTTTGTAGAAGGTAAAGGCGAAATTGGGGGGCCGATGGTAAAAGGGCTTTGTAAAAGGGCTAAAAGGGAATGGTTCGAATATGAACCATGATTTAAAGCTTTTTAATCCCAAATTAGGGGGTTTGACAAATATTATTGGTATAAACCCCTTTAGCATACAAAATTGTATAAAAGGGGGCATTATGTCTCTTTGTAAAGACAATTTTGGAGAGACCGCTCTCTTGGAAGGAGAATTAGGAAAATTGCTCATTGTCTTTGTAATAGAGGCTTGATGCCTTAGGCTTTTGTTCTCATGTTTTGAGAGTGAGTTGCATTATTATTGATTTGGAAGCATTGTAAAAGTGACAAAGAAGCTAGTAATAAACATGTTGTTGGGAAGTTTTTGTCAGTGCAATGCAGAAGTAGGAAGAGCTTGAAGAGCAATAATCTTCCTTGAAAGCAGAATAATTTGTATTATAGCCTAAAGACCATAGTAATGTAATTGAGCAATTTGCATCATATTAATGGTAAATGACATTGCAGTTGAGTGAGCCTAGAGATGTAGCCCGAACATTGGGTGAACTTTTTTATCAAATCTTACTTCTTTCATTCTTCTATCTATGTTTTGAATGATTATTTCTATGCTATTTCTTACATGCAATTTGTCAAGGATCAATAATAATAAAATATGTGATCCATAGGTGAATCTAACAAATTGTTTAAGTGATTCATAAGTAGGGATCATTATTCTATCAAGTGGTACTAGAGCTAGTTTGACTTTTCTGGTGTGAAATGGGAAAGGATTGAAGTGTGCAAAAATCTAGGAGTTGGAGGAAATCAATCATTGCATTCAACTATAGAATGATGAAATTAGGAGATTGCTAAGGAAGAAAATGAAGAGAAGCAGGTAAGCTATGTGTGATGTTGCAAAATTCCAAAAAGGAGTAGACTGGAGAAAATTCTTCTACAAAAATTCCTTCAAAATTGAGAATGCTAATATTTGTACATTTTTTCCGCATTCAGATACCCTTATGTACCACTCTAAATGATAGCCTAGAGGCTTCATCTATAGCAGATCAAAAGGAGCAGTTGGAGAATGTTCCAGAATTTGACCAAGGGTCACCTCTAAAAGGGAAGGTAAAAGATGATTTAAGTTCAATTCCTTCTCTTAATCATAATCATGCTTTTGCAACATTTGAGAGGCATACCAAAGGCATTGGTATGAAACTGCTAACCAAGATGGGTTATAGTGGAAAGGGCCTTGGATGTAATAGCCAGGGTATTGTCAATCCTATAGAGGTAAGAGAAAGACCTTGATACGAAGGATTGGGTTATGGTGAAGGCACATCAAACTATGATAGCGAAAGTGGCTATAATTCATCTCCAAAAAGGGATGAACATGATAAAGGAAAATCCAAGGAAGGTTCTCCTCGATAGTACAATACAAAACATGATGGAGGAAAAGCCAAAGTAGGTTCTCCTAGACAGTTCAAGGAAAAATCCAGTCAAGGAAAGTACAAAGGTGATGATTATTGTAAATCTTTTATTGATTTTAAAAGAAGTAATCCTACAATATAAACCTTCTGGAACATGCAACCATGCAATTTTTTTCATGCACCTAACCATTGTGTAGCAAGGTGTAGCAAGAGGAAAAGGCTATGCAGGAAGATAGTCATGCAAGCCAAGGAGACGACAAAGTATTCATCACGTATTCAAAGTCCTCACCCAAAGAAGGAAAAGGACAAAGCTCAAAATTACTACACTTGTTGTAGGATAAGTGGGAATTGGGTTGAAAAATGTTGGAAGTTGCATCCAGAACATCGAAACTCACCAGAAACTATGAACTTGGACCTAGTCAACAGAAGGTCATAGAGGAAAAGATGGAACATTTGGTTACTGTCTCTGAGGTAGATTGTGAAGAATCTCAACTGAAAATGGAAGGTTCCTTTGCTCAGCTTCTTAAGAGCTGGGAAAACCTTTTGAATAAATGATTGTATCATGTATTTGTTTTACCATATTATTGTAGTATTGATTATGGTAATCAGATAGATGATACAGGACAAGTGAGGTGGTGTTTTCCTAACTATGTATAGGTGGGAAGAGGATGCAGGACAAGTGGGGAGGTGTTTCCCTCACTAGATGTTTGACTAAGAACCTTTTGGAGGTCCAAAAGTTCCTTAGTGGGGAGGATTGATTCAAGTGGATCTTTGAAACCCTAAAAACTTAACTATCTCAAATGCTCCAAAAATCATCACCATGTAAAATTGCTCAGAAAGATAAATCCAATGCAACTTGAATTGAGTCAAAATGAGATCATACACTCAAGGTATGCTTAGTTAAAGTTGGGCCAAAAATAAGGCACTAGAGGCAGGATGCAAGGTCAAAAAATTGATCAACCGAAATTGGTTGAAAATGGTGTCAAATTGAAGAGCTCAACAAGCCAATTCCAACACTACTTGTTTCATGTCAAATGGAGCTTGTACACTGAATATATGGCCAATCAAAGTTGAAGGTTGACTATGCTAGCTTGGTAGTACTATGATGATGTCAACATGACATCAACATGCTAACCTAGATAGTTGTATGATGGCATGGACCAATCGGATGTTGACATGTGGCATTCATATGATGACTTAGCGTCTTAGTCAGTAGTGAGGTGTTAGCATAGCCAGCATAAGGTGGCCCAATCAGGTTTTGACACATGTCTTTTGGTAGTGAATCAAAGAGTGCCACATGGCCCAATCACCAGGTGCCACATGGCACCCCTTGTCTATCTCCTTTGGTGTGGGTTGGTTGTTAGTTTATTCAAAATCATTTGTTTGGGGGTTGAACCCACAACTTTCTTGCCTCCATTAAATCTGCCTACCACTGCGCTATAGATCACACTCTACTATCTATATGGTAGTTTTTTTTTTGTAGAAGGTAAAGGCGAAATGGGGGGGTGATAGTTTGAACCGCCGACCTCCCCCCTACCACTCATGGCTCCTACCATTGCGCCCGTGTGTGCTTTGGAGAAATTCTCAGAGGCAACATTATTTAAACAAATATAAAAGAATGGTGGAGAATGAAAGGAGGGGTTGGGTAAACCAAGCCCCTCTAAAATAAAGTATTTAATCCCTCTAAGCCCGATTTCATAATATTAAAAAGGGCTTAAATTAATATCTCAAAAGATATTGAAAGATTATTAAGGAGATTAGGAAATTTTTAAAAAGATTATAGATTGTGTAAAAGGGCTAAAAGGGAATGGTTTGAATATGAACTATGATTTAAAGATTTTTAATCCCAAATTAGGCCCGATTTGGAAAATATTATTGTTTAAACCCATTTTAGCATACAAAATTTTACAAAAAGGGGTATTATGTCTTTGTAAATACAATGCTTGGAGACAATTCTCTTGGAAGGAGAATTAGGAAAATTTCTCATTAGCTTTGTAATAGAGGCTTGATGCCTTAGGATTTTGTACTTTTGTTTTGAGAGAGTGAGTTGTATTATTATTGCTTTGGAAGCATTGTAAAAGTGATGGAGAAGCTAGGCACAAACATGTTGGGAAGTTTCTATCAGTGCGATGCGGAAGCAGGAAGAGGTTCAAGAGCAATAATCTTTCTTGAAAGCAAAATAATTTATATTGCAGCTTGAAGACCATAGTGATGTAAATGGGAAATTTGCATCATAATATGGCAAACGATGTCACAATTGAGCGAGCCCAGAGACATAGCCCAAAGATTGGGTGAACTTCGTTATCAAATCTTGTTTCTTTCATTCTTTTGTCTATGTTTTGAATGCTCATTTCTATGCTCTTTCTTACATGAAATTTGTCATCGATCAATAATAATAAAATTTGTGATCCATAGGTGAATCTAACAAATTGTTTTAGTGATTCATAAGTAGGATCATTATTCAGATCATCAACACCCTTCAAATTGCCATCATGCTCCTACAACACATCCCTCCCCAAATTCACAGGAAAATTTCTCCTCTTCGGCCCCTCTTTTATCTGTAACTTAGAATCAGGGGAGACCCCTAGCTGACCCTTGTTATATGAATCCTCCTTGCTCAAATTTCCCAAAGCACCTCCGTTCAGCTTTTTTCCACCCGACCCCTTCACAGGTTTAGACTTCTAGCAGGATCATACCACCTCTTCCTCGTCTCTCATATCGTATCCTTTAGCCCTAAAGGAAATAGGGGGTTTATTCTTTTTTCTTTTCTTACCCTTAGAAATGGCAAGAGATTCCAAGTTAACATCCAAGGACACATATGACCCAAGGGCATAATCTTCATCATCGAAATCATCCTCCGACCCCATCACATACTCAAGATTCTTCTTCTTCCCAACGATGGAAATATTGGGTTGAACAGGGATAGTAAAGGATTTAACATACTTAGAGATCAGTATAATTAAACCTTCATGAAGGATAAGATTTTGGGGTTGCGTTTATGATCTCTTATACCATTTTCCAAAGAAACTAGTAAATAGAAAGGGAACGACACCTTCCATGTGCCTAAAATGATTAAGCAAAATAAAATGATGCCCAAAGAGAATAGATAAGAGGCCATCAAGAGTAAAATACATCACTATTCACTATAACAAATCCCTATGATTTGCAAGATTTTTTGCTTCCACCCATTGTTTTAATGTATTTTTTGCCATTTTTTTAAAACATCGGTGCTATTTATTAGGATGGTGCTATTTTTGGCGCTTATTTGCACCGATCAAGACAATTTGGCTAATTTTGGCGCTCCTTTGCGCCGACATTAGCACCACCTTTCGCGCTGATATTGGCTTCGAGTTTGGCACCACCATTAGTGTCGCATTTGGCTCCGAGTTTAGTTTCAAGTTTAGCTTTGGGTTTAGCGCTGGTTTGGACACCCCTATGTCGAAGAGACTTATTTATATGTCTCATCGACGATGTAAAATAGTGAAATTTCAACAAGATATGGGCATATCAAGGAGAGAGTCACTTATGTCACATCGACAAGGTATATCTACAAGTGCTCGGTGAAACACAACTCTTGGATATAATGAAGTAATGTTGATGAGACATTGAGATATTGATAACACAAATAAGATTGTCTCATCGATACTCCTCAAGTAATGATCAAAAGCATACATCGCTATATCATTAGCAAGGTGAGCAACATATGCGGTAGAGTGGTATACACCACAACCCCATAGCAAGAAGCCTTGAGCAAGGAAGTAGTGTGGTAAACAACATAAGGGAAGGGAAAAACACTGCCATACTGCAGCGATAATCACGAGTCTCCCTGACTGGCAGAGTTACACCGATATATAAAGAAATACCACCAAAGGAAAATATCAATGAGATAGTGGCATATCGGAAAGAGATATTAGCTTGTCTCATCGACACTGGAAACCAATATCAGAGGAACATAAGATCTAATGTCGATGAGACATTGAGATATCGATAAGACAAATAAGATTGTCTCATTGACACTCTTCAAGTAATGATCAAAAGCATACACTGCTATACCATCAGGAAGGTGAGCAACATATGTTGTAGAGTTGTATACACCGCAACCTCGTAGCAAGAAGCCTTGAGCAAGGCGGTAGTGTGGTAAACAATAGAAGGGAAGGGTAGAACACAATCATACCACAACAGGTATAATAAGACACAACAGTAGTATGGTAATCATGGCATCATTACAATTTACAACACTAAATGTAGAAAATCACGCCAGTCACAATCCATTTGAATATAGCCTGCCAAAATACTCTAAAACTCTAATAAAAGTACTCTAAAAATTTTGTCAAAATCTTATTTGCAGGCATAGCCCACCAGAATGGAGTTTTCATTTTAATAAACATACAATAAAACCTTTGTTGAAACCTTATTTTTAGGCGTAGCCCGCCAAAATGGAGAAGTGTTTCAGTAAAGAATGACAAAGAATGGTAAGGAGATGTGTGTGATAGGAGGCATAGGATTCATTGTTGTTTATCTCATTCCTGCTCTGATCAACAAGAGTTACAATGTTCGCGCTATTGTTTGTAATCTAGGTATTTAATTGACATATGTTTGCATAATCTCAAATTCCTTCATATGCTTTTGAAGTATCAATGCATCCTATATAGGGTTTAGTATGACTTCTTTTAATTTAAAAAATAAATCAGATTCTTTTGAAGTATCAATGTGTCCTATATAGGGTTTAGAATAATTTCTTTTAATTTAAAAAAATAAATAAATGATGTATTTTCCTGTGTTTAGATAATGTGGAGATCTCTTAAATCTGCCCTAGCACACTGTCCTCTTTCGCACTGTGTTCATTACTCCAGCTGCTAGGGTTTTGCATTTGACATCTTTAATATCTTCATGATAGTGGCTTTTAAATAGATCCCAGTCTTTGCTTTAATCTTTATCATGGTAACCCTTGAGTTCCATAATCCACCTTCAATCTCTTATAAGAACACTGTCTTAAGCTAGACTGCATAGTATGCATATAAAGCAACTCCTTCATACCTACCATTGTTCCAAACCACCACTCACCACCTTCCTTAAAATGTTGCCTCCATAAACACAATAGCATGTTTTAAAATCATGGTTGCTAGTGATTAACCATTAAGGTCACTACTTTCATCAAGATACAATGAGTTTTTTGTCTTCAAACTTAAGGCATTATGCAAGATAACATTGTGAATTGTTTGTTGTGTACAATATGATTTTCTTACACATTTACTGCTTTGCTAACTGCCTTTAAGACTGGATATTGCACCATCAGCTGCAATCTCAAACAACTCACTCACTATCACTTGAAGGTTCATTTCATGAGCATCCTTGTATAAAATCAAACTATGGCCTATAGACTTCCTACTTACTTACTAATATAGGGGACTCATTGTTTCATGGTATTTTGAGTTTTATTTAGAAGGGGTTAATATATGGCATTTTTATGTGTAGGAAGAATAGATTGTGATGCAACGTTTGGGTATGGATGGTTTAGGAAAAATTGGATTGTTATCGGTGTCATAACCAAGTTGGAGAGTACCTTGAGTCGGTGTGAAACACTTCTGGGTGTTTTCAGTTGGAAGAAAAACCTAACTATAGAAATTTTTAAATATTCGACAAAGGAAGTTCCTACATTCTAAAGATAAAATCATAAATCTGCTTATCCAGTTTTTGATCCAACTTGACTTCTTTAATATTCAATAGAGAAAGTTTGTACATTCTAAGATAAAATCATAAATTTGCTTGTCTTTGTACAATCGCTCGTTTGAATTGTTTCTTTAACATTTTTAGGGCCATGTCCATGTACATATCTTCTTCTTTTGCTAGTTGAACACTCAGGCTCTGCATTTACTCCAATCTCCATCTAAAATAATCAACAACATGCATTAATTTATGATTGTACCTTGAGCCGGTGTGAAACACTTCCGTTTGTTTTCGCTCCAAAGCAGAACTTGTGTGTAGGAATTTCCAAATATCCGACAAAGGAAGTTCCTACATTCTAAAGATATATTCTATGAAACATTCCTTATTTTCTATGAAACAGTGTATATATTCTTGTACTTGTAAATATTCTTTTATTGTTATGTCTATTAAAGAAAACAGAGTTTGAATAAAAAATGCTTCACCCTTTTTTGTAAGTGAGTATGTAAATTATTGTTTAAGGAAAAATCTTACAGTGTTTACATTTTCAGTTTACTAGTTTCAAATCTTCATTTTTTATATATATAAAATTGTATGTGCTCTTTATCTATAATGACATAAAACAGTAATGTCATCAGAATCAGGGTTTTCAATTTCAGCACCATCATTGTCCAAACTTTTCATATCTTGTTCACTTTTAAGTACAATCATCAAAATTTTATTTTTATTTCTTTTCCTAGTTAATCTTGATTACTTTCAACACAACACAGTAGGTTGCATTTTAAATTTCAAACATTTTCTTTCCATTTTTTTGTATATATTATTTTCTTAGGGCATCATTATGTAACAACAATTTCACTTCTGAGATATACAGTAAAAATAAATGAAAGCACATGTTTTCTTTGTCAAGGGAAATGTATGGTGAATACCCTATGTCTTTCAAATAAGTGTGCACGTGAAATAAGACATAACTCATTGAATTTGATTTTCTACTGTACAAAATTTTTTTTATGCAGAGGTTGCAGTAGCTTATCATGGATTAGTTTTGGCTAAGAAACAAGGTGTTTCTAAACTATGGCTAGAGGGGGACTCTCTTAATGTGATTAATTGTCTCATGATGAAATGTTCTCCTTCATGGTCAATTGCCAATTTTATTAATGACTCGGTATCTATTATTAACTCTTTTGAGGAGATCAAAATCACACATTTTCTTCGTGAAGCGAACATGATGGCTGATGGGGTTGCCAATGTGGGAGTGGCCAAGATCTAAGTAGAATTATTTTGAATCGCTACCTCTTAATCTAAAGTGTATTTCTAATGAAGACCAACTGGCTTGTTTCTAGGAGAGATTTTCTCAAGGAAAGGTTTTTCATTATGATTTTAAGTTGGGTTTTGCATGTTGACCCTTTGCTCTTTCAATTTCATTATTCTTTCCTTGGTTTTTGTAAAAGGATGGACTGGTAGTTTTGGCAGGGTTACTTGGAATGATAATCCCACATGTATTTGTGGGTGTTTTTTGTATTGTTTTGAGAAGCGTCTAGTTCGTTTTACTTTTTCATTTCTTCCAGGTGTTCTTGGGTTTTTGTTTGTTGCATATCACTATGGGTGGTGACCGTTGCAGAATTGAGCCGAGTTCCTGTGAGGGGTTTCTGAAAAATGCTACTGTGTGGGAGCACTTGGAATTGGGGGGGTTACTCAATTTATGCAAAGAATTCAAGGCCCAGGCCCTGATGTAACAGATTTCTTTGTGAAAGGATGGAATGGGAGGTCTTTGCATTACCAGGGCATTGAGTTTTCAATTGAAGAGGATTTTATTACGGAGGTAACTGGTCTTTCAGTTGTTGGGTGAAAGTTTTTTAGAGATAGGGGAGTGGCTAAGAAGGTTTTTGTGAATTTCTTTAAACATAACGAGAGGAAGAAGGTTAAGGAAATTGGAAGTGGAGGTTATGCTAGGAAATCCCTGAAGCCGCTTTGGAGGGACCTCGTGTTGGCCATTATGCACTACTTCACCCTTGAAGGTAGATTTTTTGTGGTTTACACTCACCATTTTATGATCTTAAATCATTTTAGGAATAATGTTTCAGTCTTGTTTCCTTTTTACCTGTTACATTCTATGGGGAAGAGTATTGAAGACCACAAAAAGAACCCTAAGAAGGTGGTTCTTCATCAAGGGCTTATGTGTTTGATTTTTTCCCATATCAAGCTAAAGTTGATCTTGATCTCCCTTAAAACTCCTGGTAAGAAGGAAGTTAAAAATGATGGCTATGAAACAAGGGACTCTGCCGGTGAATGGGTTGGTAGTTCAGAGGAGGAAGAGTCAAAACATGAGGATATATCTTTTGATGAAGGAGGCTCTGAGGAAAGGGATGAGGAATTGGAAGAATGGGGTAAGGGCTATGAGACTGATTGCAGGAGACTATGGGCGCTAATTCTATTAGAAAATATTTGAAGGGGAAAACCAAAGGCATGAAGAAAGTTAAAGCTTCCACCAAAAGGAAAATTGAGGTGGTTGCCCCTGGTTTGAATGTGAATCTCGTGTTGTCTTCTAGAAAAGAGGGTTTGAAAGGTTGTCATCATGTGGGTGATGAGGGTTTGAAGGGTTGTCATCCTGTGGGTGATGTGGATCCTTCAAATTTTGATTGTGTTCAAAATGCTTCATTGGGGAACCCTGTTCCTAGTAAGGATGATCTGCTAGAGAGCTCCCCAGTGCAAGGGCTCAAGGTGCCAGTTAATTTGGGTGGTCAATTGAGTGGCCCTGCTGATATGGGAAACTCTATGATGGAGGTGAAGCCTAGTGAGACTGGCTCTATGGATATGCAGGGGATTGATGCGGTTAATTGTTCTCAGGATTTTTTTGCTATAGAGAAGGAAGTGAAGAAGGAACTTCTGGAGGCGTTAGCTGATTTGGAGAATCTTCCAGATAAGGAGAGGATAAAGGTGGATGTTTTGGATGTTGAGGATTCCCCAGCCGAAGAAGAGAATGAACATAATAGGGATTGTTCTGATGCCCCTGTTGACTTGGAGCAGAAGGGTCAACCTCCAATTAACTGGGATGAAATTGACATGAATATGTTTTGTAGAATGGATGAAGATGGGACGAGAAACCTTCTTTCCTTGGTTAAGTGGTTATTTTTTGAGGTTAAGGAGCTCAATCTTCAGATGAAAAATTGGCAAGATGTTTGTGTTGCTATGCTAAGAGGTAACCAAAAGGAGTGGGAAATAAAAGGCAAAGTGAAATCGATGCATATTAAGCTTGATAAGCTACTGGCCAATGCTGATCATTTGGGGTTTTCTCATGAGGAAATAATTTTCTCTTTGGAAGTTATTGTTAATAAAATGTTAGAGGAAAAAGTGGCAAGTCTGGAGGATAAAATGGGAAAGATGTTGGAGGACTTGAAAATGGCGGTCAATATCAGCAATAACTCTTTGAAGACCACTTCTATGGATCTTTTTGTTCTGAATGAGAAAGCATTGAATTGGACCGGAAAACCACTTGACTTTGGTAATGTGGAGGAAAGGATTGAAGAGATTAGTGGCTCTTAACTGGTGGAGAAAGCGAAAGCTTCTACTCTTGTGCTAGAGAAGGACATGCAAGCGGGTTTGTGTCTTAGGACGAGGAGCAAGATGAAAAAGAGGGTTGTTGTTGTTGTTGTTGAGGAGGAGTTGAAGGATTTTATCAGTATCCATGAGGAGGAGCTAAAGGATTTTATCAATATCCATGAGGAGGTCATCAAGGAGAACATGGCCAAGGCTAATGTTTTAGATAATTTGTTATAGCTAGTGCTTCCTCTTTTGGTTCAGCAGGTTTGCTGATGTTTTATGCTTTTCGGTTTGTTGATGGGTTGCTAATGTTCCATCTTATGTTAGCTTTTTGGTTTTTTGGGCTACTGGGCTTAGTGGTTTAATTTCTCTTGCAGCTTGGAATCATTGTAAAGGGTTTTGGGGCCCCTTCAAAACCTGTTTTTCCTTATCAAAAACTGATTCAATCTGATTTTCTACTATACATTTGTTTTTTATGTGCTTTTTACTTTTTGCATGTGGATTACCCTCAAAAAGAGACTACTTATCTTTTCTTAAATGAAGCCTTTACATTTCTTGTCTATGAAAGGAATTTACTGCTTGACAACAGGTTTGTGAACTTCATACAAATTAAGATTGGTGTAAAAGGCCATCCCCACAAATGTTGTTTGGTCTAGAATTATAACGAAAAATAAAAAAGCTTGCTAGGAGAATAAAATAGGTTTTCAATTGTCCAAGTACAACATAATTTCACTGAAGCATTTCAAAGTTTAGGCATTTGAGATTCATGGAAAAATTAAACACATTTATGAAAATTAATAACATTCGATTTTCACAGTCCATTATAGTTATGTAAAAATTTGCACAGTTTATCCATGATTAATAACATTCAATTTTCACAATCCATGATAGTTACAAAGATAAAAGTATACAGGCAAGAGGTGGGGATAGGAGTTGCATTTTTTAGAATTGAGGTTCAAAAATATGTTTGTATAGGATATATCTTGTATTAACGTATATACATTTTTTTAAAAGTGAATAAAATTATCGTATATATAATTATTATCAAAAATGTTGTATTTTAAATCTATTCAAATTCTATTTTTTAATGTGAATTTCTAGTTTGAGTGGAGTCTATTGATATTTTAGATATTAACATCCATGCATCATCACAAAAAAATAAATTATTAGAACTAAATCTTTAATTTAATCTATTATAGCTAAACTCTTTCTCATCTAAAATTTTGAATATGGTATTATCCATGATCCCAACATGAACGCACTTTGGAAAGAAGTGTTTAAATAGAAATACACTTGGTAAAATTTTAGTTTCTATCATGAAAGGGGTAAGTTACTAAGTGTTGCAATACCTTAACAGCCATAAGTAGGGTGTAAGTTTGAATGTCATTCTATCCAATATTCTCATTATTGCAATTGTATTTATTTAAATATAATTTTAGGATAAACTTTGATTACAATTTGAATTGTTAAAGTGTTAAATTATTTTTTTCAAAAGTGATCTTCAACCTTTTTAAAGAATCCTATAGATGATATTTTTCACATGGGAAGAATTTAAATTTATCCTAAAAATTGTAAATAAAAGAAGAGCTAAATAGAAGTGAAGAAAATAGAGTATAAAATAGATAAGAAAAACAATAAAGATGTGACACCAGTATTTATCGTGGTTCACAAAAAAATATCAAAATAAATTTAGTACTTAATCAATGTTGTCTCATCTATTTCCACTTAGTATTTTTACGCCATCCACATCCTCTCTCCATGGCCTCCTCTGTGAATAAAAATGCTACCACAGAAGCTTTCACCGCACTACCATCGAGAAGGGAGAAGCAACTTGCGGGACCGCGGTAAAATGTACAATGATAGGCGCTCAATTAGGCGCACTTGGCGCCACCTTAGGCACCCCAAACCGATTACATTAACGGCCAAAATTTGGCACTCAAGCTGGCATTAAGGAAAAAATCAAACAACAAAAACAGACAAAAAAGGGAAAAATGTCGTGCAAAGGAAGAAATCAAAATCGAAAATTTAAAAATTTCCCGCGTGAAGGAAGAAATCAGACGACATAAAAGGGAAAAATGCCACGCGAAGGAAGAGAGCAGGGCACTACCAGCAACTGAAGAGATCACGAAGCCAGGATGCACAGAGGAAGTCTAGTGAGGAGAGTAAGCAGGTATTTGAATTTGTTCATAAGATTATATCAAATTTATTAAACGATATTTAAAAAAAAAAATTCTTCGATCAGTGAAATTTTTTTTATTTTATTTAATATAAATCAAAATATACAAAGCTCCAAATAAAAAGTTCTTCCAACACCTTCACATCATGTCTGTTAAAACAGAATAAAAACCTATAGATCAAAAAGCCCTACCACAAGCGTCTGAAAACTATCCAACTAACTACTAACCAAACACCAACTATTTACAGTATCAAAACCAAAAGCAGGGCTTAACCTTTTAAGTTTATACATCAACATCTAGCTTAAACACAGTAAACAAGTTTACGCGAAAATTCCAGAAGCGCTGCCTAGATGCAATGGGCACATTTCCGTGAGTGGCTTCACCTTCTTTCTTAGACACAAACCCTTCTTCTCACACAGCTCCTTGAGCTGGAAATGGCTTTGAGTCCCTCTATTATCTCCTCATTCTCCATTAATTCGATGCACAGTTTCAAAGCTTTCCACCTCCGTTGCACACCCTCTCTCCACACGGCTTTGGTTCTTCCTTCTAGCCACCTAATGAAAGGGTGATCTATCTCTGCTACTTCCCGTTCCACACCTTCCATTCCTTCACTCACAAATCCTTTTCCTGGTACAACCCTTTCTAGGATACTCTCCATGTTCACTAAGAAATCCCTATGCACCAAAGCTTTCATCACTTTCCTTAAAACCTTCATCGACTCTCCTAAGTCCAATCCCCACGCCATGATCAGAGAGTATATATCCATATTAGTCTAATATTTGTGCTTCAAATTTTTGAAGCCATTACCCAAAATGATTTGCATAGATTGTGCCACCTTCACATCCTTGTACAGGAACAAGCCATGCAGTCTCTTCATTGTCACTTTGCCATCAAAAGGATCCAATTTCCTCCTCGCATTCAGAGTTAAGTTGGCCTCCATTTCTTCTCTGGTACGTTAGCCACTAGACTACTTCACATAGCCGTCCTAACACTCTCCTTACTCCCGCAAACCAAGAAGCATCGAAGGAAATGCAAGAAAAAACTTAATTACATAGCAAATTGCCGGAAAACTTCATTTAATGTCGAACGTACGTCCAGCGCTGGAAAAAAGAGCCAATTCTTCAATAATTTCGAAAAACATTCCTTCAATAATTTGTAAGTATATTTAATATGTTAAATGATATTTTTTTTATTTCCTTGGAAAAATTAAATTATTGCATATTAATTAGTTTAAAAGTAAATGATTGCATTTATGGCTTTAGCTTCTAATTCATCCCATGTGTTTTACCTTCCTCCTCTTTAGAATCTTCTTCTTCTTCTTCGTCCTCCTCTAACTCCACAAGAGATTCATCTTTTGAACCTTCCTCATATGATTTTGATTCCTCTTCTACATCAGAGGGTTTGTATCCTTGATCTAACTCTTCTGAATTATTAGAATCAGAATCACTAGCTTCCATATTCAAAAATTCCCAACCACCATCTTCAATAAATTTATCTGGATCATCAGTAATACTCTTCAAAATTGGCCGCCAGTTCAAGTTCATTATGCTTTCATAATACTTTATATTAATGAAAGCCAAGCTCTCTAAATGGTATATCAAACTCTAGTTCAAAATCTTTTAGATGAGGTTGCTCCTATAGCTCTCTTACTCGCTTGACAAATCCTTGAAACTCTGACTTCTTAAAATTCAAAAGATAAATGGAATGTCCTCAACATCCAGTAGAGCTATCCAAAAAAGCTAACTAAAAGCTAACCCATTTTTTTAGTTTAATAATTTAATTATAAAGTTTAAACTTTGAATATTAATTTTTTTATGTGTTATTGGCTTATTGCAAGCTACAACATTGTTTAATATTTATATCTATAAATTATCTCTATCACATTAATAGTGTGTCAAAATGGAAAGGAACTTGTTGGAAGTAGTATGCTCTAAATTGTCAATACTTAGTGAATCTAGATCCATAGTTAGTAATGTCCAAACAAAACTTGTCCCAGCAGCCATAGGGAAATGGGCAAAGTAATAATCAATGGGCTATGCAGCAGGTTGCCATACTGTCAGTTGATTACCTAAGCCTTCCCCCATTGATTATTACCCATTAACTTTTCCCATTTCCCTATGGCTGTTGGGACAAGTTTTGTTTGGACATTACTAACTATGGATCTAGATTCACTAAGTATTGGCAATTTAGAGCATACTGCTTCCAACAAGTTCCTTTCTATTGTGAATGTGATAGAGACAATTTATAGTTATAGATGTACTTAGTATTGGAAATTTGGAGCTTAACACTTCCACATTTCTTTAATCAATTTGGATCAGAAGACTAAGACTACTCAAATGACATTGTAGCTAGGTAAAAATTTATCAAGGGCATAATAGTAGTATACTTGTGTCTGTGTATTTCCTTCAGCTAAAATTTGTGTTTATACTTAAGTGATTGATGTATACTTGTGTATGTGATCAATTTTTCTTCTATTTAATGATATTATTGTGTATTTAAGGTCTGTTTAATAAAGGGTGCATGAAACAAGTTTTAAATCTTAAAAATCTTTAAATTTCTACGGTTTTTTCATTTTGTCGAGTCTACACCGAGTTTGGGCGCCGATTCCTCGAGTCCCCGAGTCAAGTCACCCTAGCCAAGTCTGAGGTGAGTCTGAGTCTCATTACTATGGTTGTGATACAAACAAAATGTGCTTACACATTGGCTGAATATATCCTCATCAAAATGACCAGAAAGAAATTTAAAATTTGTAAGTAAACTTTGACAGTCAAGAAAAATAGTCATAAAAATTAGAAGTAAACTTTGGCAAAAATTTAGGTGAACTTAAATTTTAATTCATCTAACTTTATGCCTCTTGGCATACATCAGGATCTCCCCTCCTAAATTTTGGACCACATCCATTACCTCCACATAAAACTAGACATCATTGGTCTTCTTGGTTCCAACGCCATGATATGGTTATGCAAATGAAAATGAAGCAAAGTAATCATCTCCTTCTGCACTGGCTGGAAGAATGCATGCTTAATGTTTTGATACATGATATCAGCTCTCTCTTTTGCTCTCATGGTTGAATACTGAAATCCTTTATGGTGGGCCTCTAGAGTTACAGTCATCTTCCATCCTCTTCCACCAAATGTTGGCCTGATCCACGCGTCTGCCGGCCTAATTGGCTTTGTTTTTTAAAGCTGAAGTTTCTCCTGAGTCACCAATGTAGCTCTCTCTACCTTTTTAGACTCTTTCATTGCTATAGATCATCTCTGGGATTTAATCATCTATACCACATGGTTGATGTGCTTTGAATCCTTGCATCTAAAGGAAATTTCCTTAACATAAATACTCCTAGGGAATTTTAATGTTGCCATTGTAGTTGGCATTAAAGTCGATACCTGCAACATTGAAAATTATCCTTATATAAGAATTCCCTCCATCTTTTTGGCTTGTAACACTCTTGATGGTGGCTACATGAAATTTTATTTTGATTCCTCTTCTACATCAAAGGGTTCATATCCTTGATCTGACTCTTCTGAATTATCAGAATTAGAATCACTAGCTTCCATATTCAAAAATTCCCAACCACCATCTTCAATAAATTTATCTGATCATTAGTAATACTATTCAAAATTGGCCGCCAGTTCAAGTTCATTTTGCTTTCATAATACTTTATATCCATGGAGTTTAGCCATTCCTTGATGCCATCAAGTGAAGATTGAGGGAATGGCATCAATGAAGTCCTCCTTATTTGTTCTTCCTCAATTTCATTAGGGATCATACATTGACCTTCTTTCCCCTCCTAAAGTTTGGACCACATCCATTACCTCCGCATAAAACTAAACATCCTTGGTCTTCTTGGTTCCCACGTCGTGATATGGTTATGGAAATGAAAATGAAGCAAAGTAATCATCTCCTTCGCTGGCTGGAAGAATGCATGCTTAATGTTTTGATACATGATATCAACTCTCTCTTTTGCTCTCATGGTTGAATATTGAAATCCATTATAGTGGGCCTCTATAGTTCAGTCATATTTCTTTATCTTCCACCAAATGTTGGCTGATCCTGAGAGTCTTCCGGCCCTAATTGGCTTTGTTTTGAAGTTTGTCACGGCTCACGGTATTAGTTGTAGCTTTTTGAAGTTTTATTATGAGTATGTGCACTTTGATGTAATATGATTATGGTTTTGTCTCATATGTTGTAATATTAGATATAAAACAGAAAAATAAATTATTGCATGAAATAAATAATAACTTTTCCTTTTAATTTTTTTTTTTTGCATAACATGGGTCTTCTAGAAGATCAAGATGATCCTCAACATGATATAGATCC
>VDFB02358902.1:0-50872 GCA_007258455.2 Sequoia sempervirens
TGTGAGTGGGGCTTTGTACAACTTTTAATCTTTCTTGCATACAAAAACATGCCCTATGAAATAAAATGATTCATTATCTTAAAAAAAAAATAGCCAATCACCTTGAATTCCATAATGCCATTCTTTATGTAGTCATAGAGACAACTACAGTCTCCATCTCAATATTATATGGTAGTTATATTATGTTCTTAGGATGTGATAATTTTTTTTTGGTCCCAAGACATGCAATGAAGTTCCTATAACATGCCCATTGCTCTTACAAAGTCTTCCTATGCAACATTTAGGGAATCGTGTGACTCATTCAATAGTTATGTGCCTTTTCTATGCTTCCATTGTTTCTATATCTATAACTCTAGATTAATATCAAACCCAAAAAAAAAAATTATTTTGTTTTGTTTTATCAGAATGCAAGGTTTCCAAAATTGAAATCATATATAATCCTTCAAGGGGAATAAAGGCACCAAATTCACATATCTAAACACAATTTTTATTGAACATAGATATGAGTGTCAAGCTATAGCAAATTTTTGTGACCTATGGTTGGGGTTTATAAATTAATTAAATTTTCCTAGATATTGGATAGAATTTCCCAAAAACACACATTTGGTTTGTTGTTTTATACTCAAGGAAGTAGATTCAGCATATCAATTTGTTTTATACTGCCACCCTTAAGAAACTGACAATGAACTTTCTTATTTTTGTATAGAAGTAAAGGAAAATTTTAAGATGGAATTTAGTAGTGAGATTACTTCTTCCCCAAGAAATTCTCAAGCATTGCATAAAGAACTTAGGAAGAAAGGAAGTAATAGTGTAAATATATTGTTGGAATTGCGGGTGTTGATTTTTAGCTAGAAAGAAAATATCATTCTTTATTCATATAATGACTACATATTTTATATATACTCAAAACTGAAAGATAGATATTTTCCCTAGATTTGAATTGTGATAAGAGGTTTGATAATATGGAGTGAATCATAGAAATTGAAAATAAATTTGATTTGCTTAGCCACAGTGAATATCAATATTAGATACCTTAGCTTCAATCATGCTGACAATGGATAGATAGCTAATATAGCAAGAAATTGATGGACTATTGATTACATCACTCATGTAACGGTGCTGACAATTCATGGGACTAATTTATGAGAATTTGCTATACTAGAGTCAAATGGTTTACATTAATAGTAATTATTCAGAAATATTTTAAATCGATGGCAATTTGCAGTAGATAATTTATAATGATGAATTTGGAGGCTGGGACTATTGGTTGAGGTAGAGGTGTTGCCGATCATAGAATTTGTGAGTAAAATTATGGATAGTAAGAATTGTTACTGGGCGTTAATTCAAAACTACACCAAGAAATTTCAACCTTATTTTCCAATGATAATTTTGAATGGTGCTAAATCAGTTAGAAGGATTTGCTGAAAAATTCAAGATATCAAAGATTCCAAGATCAAAAGGTAAAATTCTATGATTTTAATATTCCATTGATTTACGAAAAGTCCAGTTTCACATGGGAGGAAATTAGAAGGTAAAATGATTGATCAATTCCAGGTGAAATTAATTTACACCTACAACAACTGAAAGGGTAAAAATTTAATCATTAAGTAAAAGATAACTATTTTATGGAAACCCTAAATTGGTTAAAATTTGATTTATCTAAATGAATTACTTCAACATATATATTTTTCTTATTGAGCATTATAACTAATTGATTAAAATTATTATAATGTTTCATTTAGTATATCTATTTTTGGAGTAAAATAAATGCAATTTAATTTTAAATTATTATGATGGTTTTAATTTAATATATCTATTTGCAAAAAATAAACACAACTACTATAATGTTTTAATTTAACATATCTAAATGCAACAAGGTAATTGCATTGGAAAGACTCTAATACCAAATGAAATGAAACTAATTCCTAAATTTAAAATGCAATGAATTAAATTGATTTCCATAGATAAATAATATTTAAAGCTCAATTAAAGACTTTCAAGTTTAAATTGTATATAATAAACTAATCAACAAATTACATTCAAATATGTTCAATCATGTTGTCAATAAATTATTAATTCAATAAACTCAAAGATTTAATCAATTTATTGCTTAGAAAATTTATTAAGCTTTAGTACTTATCTTTGGAAATGTGCAAAATAAATTCCCAACTATTGTTGGAATGGTCCTTGGTTTACCCTCTTCTGTCTGTGAGTAGTCTGGGAGAAAAGTAGACTTTGTCGGTCTACACGAGTGCTGGTTCCACTGGAACAATGCTCAACACTTGTGCCACAAACCATGCCCTAGCCAGGACCATCCTGAGTGCACGCACTTGTACCCCAGGTTGGACACCCACTTTAGGAGTTCCCCTTCTCCATACTACTCACAACCTGCTAACCTGGAACCCTATTCCTGTAATGTGCTCTACTTGATTTTCCCTTTTTTTTTCTTTTTCTTGTGTTCCTTTCCAAGTCTCACATGAATGCTTATATAATCCTTTAAAGGAGTGGTTTTCAAAGCATCACACCCTTTCACATAGTCTGCATTTAATTATTTAAATAAATAATTATGCGTTCACCTTCTTAGGAGAGTTTTTTACATATATGTTTTTATTAATATCTCTTTTAATCAAAGGATCATAATATCCTTTATTCTCCCTTTAATTATAAAGGATTATTTCATAACTTTCTCTTTTCTTGGGGAAAAAGTCACATAACATTAATGGTTTGTATACCTATAGCTACATTCAATGTTGAACACATTTTCATCCATAATATATGACGAGACTTCACCTACTATGTGCTGGTGGATTTCCATACCCTAATCCAAAGCATTATTATGGTAGAGGCGTAGAGAGTACTAGCACAAGAATGGTGAAACTTGACTCCACGATACTGATATGCGTTAAATTATGCTTTTTAATATGTGATTCATCTTTAGATATCAGTTGTAAATCAAAGTATTCACTATTTATTCCCAAGAAATAGCTTATCTTTGAGGTAGTCTGACAATTAGTTCATGTGCCTTGTTTCACAGGTTACCAAATATTTTCTTAAAAAACACGTCATTCATTCAATTTGTAGAATAATAAAAGTAGCAAAACTGATGTCGACAATAACCAAAGGACATTTAAGCAAGTGGACATTGGTTCTTGTGCTTTGTGACAGCGATGTACACTTCTAGGCATAGGGACAACAAAAGTCTTCAAATATGTTTTAAAAATGTATATATCTATCTTTGAGGAAGATTGGGTATGTGACCAACAGGCAAAATGTTAGCGTCCTTATTAATATTGATTACTTTTGTCAGATCTTAATTGGACACAATATTAATGGTAAATTTGAACTTTAATCAAGTTGATTCATATTGTACATTAGAGAATTTACTTTAATGAAGTCAAATTGATGTTTCAGAACAATTTGTGAATTGGGTTTTGTAATCTCACTTTGAATGTGATCTTGGAGTAAGATCATTTGGTTTTGGCTCTCATTTTGAATATCATTAGAGTATTTGTTATTGTTGTTCAAATCTCAAAATTTAATGTTTTTCTACATTAATATTGTTGTATATGATTTGCATGCTAACAATTTGAAGATCGTGCAAAAAGAAAAATGACAAATTACTAAGAGAGGTGAATCATGAAGGCTACAAATGATTGAATCATATTGTTTTCTTTGATGGAAAACTCAGTGAACTATCATTTTAACATATGTTTTCTTGGAGTAATCTATTTTCTCAAATGCTTCTTAAACATAACAGTATAAAATTTGCAAATTTAAACATGTTGGTAACTGATTTGTAGATTTCCTGAAGATGACAGAGTAGCAAGGAGAAAAAAATACAAAAATGACAAGCATATTCAATTCAAGCATTGGGAATTTGAACTTGAACAAGATAAATTTCATAGTTCATCTTGGTGCTTTAAAATGAACTCACAATTGCTTTGTGGACTTAAAATGAACATGTGTAGCTTTGTTTTTGTGATTGCTTACTTAAACTAACATCATCAAAAAGGACATATGCGCTTCTCTCGCGCTTTACAACGATCTTGAGAATCAAAAGGCCTTTTTTATGATCTTAGGTTGAGATAAAGTGATCACCTCCACACTTCATTTTGGGTTTAAAATTGAACAAAACACTTTGCAAATGTAAGTAAACCTATTGCATGTGTTCTCCCTTTGTTTCTAAATGAAGGTTGATTGAACTATGAATATGTTTACTCTCTTTTTTCTATCTTAGAGGGCCTGCCTTGGGGAAAACTTACTCACCCAAGGGAATGACTCAATCGGTAACACTCTAAAGCCAAGAGTATTTCCAACTAGCATATAAATGTTGGTATTGGAGTAAATTCCAGTATCACGTAGTCGACTTCAACGAGATGGATCTGAAAAGGAACTCTTGCCATATGGGTCAATCTCCACAAATAGAAAGTCTAAACTAAAACCCTTGTTTGTAGTAACCAACTATTCCATCGAACGAGTTTATCAAAGTGGTGCATTGGAACTTAGATTCCAAGAAGTTACTTGCTATGTTTGATCTTGGTTAAAATATAGAGGTTAAGACTTCATTCTTAACATACCATTATATTTTTTCCCTAGTTGCATGTAAAATCATCTCTTCTACTACGAAGGGAATGAGGCAAGCCCACTAAGAAAAATGTCCCAATTGAGCTAGGATGTTATATTGCTTGTAGGTTAGTTTGAAAACACAGTGCTTGGATCCAAAACAATGAAACCAACATTCAATGAATTATCAAAATTTAAAACCATTTGTAATGAGAAATACCTTCAAATAGTCCACGTGTTACTACTTGTCCCTAGGGTTTCTTATCCCTAGAAGGATTCTAAACACAAAGACCTATATCTCGATTTGTTCATTCCAAAGTCAACAATAGGAAACTATGCTCTTGAAACCTTGATTTTCACATAATGAACCTTGTGGAATGAAAAGGAATTAAGACATAGACATTCAGTTTGAAAACTAAGCAAGAAGTGTGTTTGTGGTAAAAGAAATTCATTAACCAAGATTAACTCAAATTGAACCCCACACATGTGCTTGTTTATCTTTTTATCTTCTTTCGAGCAAACATTGGTCTTTTGGTTTGAACTACTCTTAGAGAAAAGAATTTTCTTCACGATCTTGGTCTTGTAAACAAGTCCTTCCCAAGTTCATTTAGGATCAAATCAAACACTTCATCCATTCCAAACATTTATCATCTTCATCCCACAAACAACTTTAGAGCTTTGGAAACATCATTTTAGACTTGGGTAAATCATCAAAATCAAAATCACCTTGTTTAGTTAGGTGTATGGGCATGGATCCTTTCTCATACATTTAATTAGAAATACTTTGAACAAGTTCATCCTATCACATCCAACATATTATGGTTTAAAAGTTCATTATCCAATCAAACCATTCAAAATCAAACCCTAATTCTAGCAATAATCTAAAGTTCCTCAACATTTGACACCCATATCGTTCACCCCTTTTCATCCCTCATCTCATTGTTGGTCCTAAAAACCTTAGAGGTCACTTTTACAACAAGGTCAAAACACAAGAAGAACATGGAATATAAACTTTCTCCATACATCATGAGTAATCCAAACCAAGCAAACTATCAAAGCCTTACAATGCCAATTGATTTTCAACACTCACATTTATACAATACGTACATGGGATCATTATCTCCCACCAACCTCAATGGTACAACAAATATGAGTATGCCTAGTTAAAAGTTTGGAACAATTTTCCCAATGGTAGATTTAAATCCAAGTCCAAACGTACAAGTCTATCAATTGAACAATCAATGCATGAGTCTTCAAACGAACAGTGTCCATATCCCAACATGCCAAATGTGAATGTACCAAGTACAACTTTACAAAACATGAACATTTTGAATCCAAAATTGGTAAAATTTGGGATGGATATGTTTTCAAATCATACAAATATTGTTCAAAATAATACAAACAAGATGCTAATGACTTTGTGTATTAATCCAAGTCAAGCTAACACCATGCAAAATCAAAGTTACCTAAATCAAGGCAATGTGATTCCCAACATTAGCAATGTTCAATTTCAACCTATCATGCCAAATCTAAACATCATCTTGTATCAAAAAATTGTCCAAAATAAATCGATTTCAGGCAATCCATCAAGCACCAATCAAATCATTGCATCAAATCCTCCAAATATACCATTGATATCACAACAACATATGGTATCCAATCAAACAACAATGTTGATCCTAACAAATCAAAATGCAGTCTCCCAAGGACCTATCACCTCAGTCATTCCAACCATCACTATCACTTCAATCATTCCAGCCACCACTCTCACACCCATCACATCTCAACCCCTCACTACCATGATCACTCCAAGCATATCTTGACAACTTGTTACTACATCCAACACAATTCTAAATCTTCCACCACTACCACCAAAACCAAATGCAACAAGACAATATAACATTGCGCTAAAAGCTCACCAGGCCTACCGAAAGGCCATCCAACAATATCTAGCCACACAACAAGTAGTACAAGCCTCCCAAGCCACACAAGTTGCTCAAGCTACCTAACAAACACAAGCACAAACACAAAAAATGATAACTATTGGGGACAATGATCAGGATTCAACCACTAGTGATAGCATTGACAATCTCTCCACCACAACTATTGAGAACAAGGATCAATATCAATCCATCAATGAGCACCTTGAAGCTATGTCTACTTCATCCAATGATCAAATCAACATATGTCAAGAGTCACTTTTCAATCATGATCAAAATCCACCAACAATAGCCAACAATGATCCAATTCAATAAATATCAACATCATTTGACCTTATGGTTGAAGACATTGACAATTTATCCGCCACAACTATTGAGAACAAGGATCCAAACCTATCCATCAATGATCACATTGAAGACATTTCCACCTCATTTGATGATCAACTCACCATACATCAAGAGCCAATTTTTAGTGATCTATTTGAAGGAGTTTTAGAATTATTTGATCCCATTGACATAATCAATGATCCATCAACCAATGATCATGTTGAAAATTTCTCTACATCACCTTATGAGTTAGAGGACATATCTTAAGAATTCATTCCAAAGAATGATCAACATCTTTCACTAAGGTCTAGCAGCAGTCCTTTCCAAGACATGTTGAACCCCATTGACCTCATGGTTACAGATACTGAAGAAATCCTCAACTTGACACTTTATCCAAGTCCACTCAAAGATCAAGAGGATACCGAGCCACTTCCCAGGCCTAATGAGGATATCCAAGAACCATTTGTAAGTAATCCATCCTTTGAAACTGACCCATGTTAAGAACTTGATCCAAAGCATGATGAAAGTAACTCTGAAATCATTCAAGATCAAGAATTTGTATCTCAAAGATACTACAATGATCTAATCGACACTCTCCTATCTATACAAGATGAACATACTCCTCCATCTACCCATGAGATGCTTTCTATGGATGAACACGTAGATGATCTTCATTCATAACAAGATTCCTTTACTCCTGACATTATTACACAAAAAGGGAAAGTTATTGATTCCTACAATCAAACTAAATTATCAACATTAGGCTTAGATATATCCCAAATTCAGACTGAGGACATTAGGGATGAGGATATCTAGTATTATTCACTCAAGGAAACAAGTCAGATACAATAGGATATTCTGGAGTTAGTAGAGAAACAAATGGAAACAACATCATCTACAGTGGTCATCTATCAGAGAACGCTTATCGAACAAGACATCTTAGAACATGAAGAATCAAAGAACAAAGGTACTACATCCACAATACTAGGGGAAACTATGTCTAATGCAAGCATCAACATAGGGAGCACAAAGAATCTTTATGGTGAAACCATTTCCAAAACTACAACCAACCACATCATGAATCTTCATCCACCCATCACCACATCCACGAATTGGGACCAACATCAAAAGAAAGTGTTAAATCAAATTACAAAGAGCGCTATCAAAGTAAAAGAAGCAAAGCATGAAGGAAAAACCAAATACAAGTGGGTACCAAAAATTACAAAGAAAGATTATCTCTATCAAACTCCATCAGTCAAAGAAACTATGGGGAAAAATAAAAAAGGGAGAAGTATCCATCAAAGATGTCTACAAAAGCAAAAGAAGGATTTTCAAGTGATGCACAAAGTGTATCAAGCAGTTGGTCCTAATTCCATGCACACTTTCATATCCACCCATCATTGCTCATCTTCCCAAGTTTGGATAGTCAAAGGTTCCAAATTGTCAACCAATCCATCTTCTATTCCTAAACACACTCCATCCATGCCTCCACACATGATATCAAATTCTCATATTGACCATGTATTCGAAACAACCCTTCATCATAAGGATTCAGAAGGCACTCTATCATGATGTGTGCACAAAGACAAAGTTAACTCCGATATCAACAAAATAGATCAAAAATCTCAAAATTTGTATTCAAGTGCACGTATCTTAGCAAAGCAACTTCTTTAGGTAGGATATCGATGGCACCGTATGATAGAAGCATCTACATCAACACCCCAATGTGGTTCGACATGAGCTTAAAATCTTTCAGAAAAACTAGAAAAATAAAAAAATATGAAAATCCAAAAAAATCAAAAAAGGGATTGAAAATAGTAAAGAAAAAAATCACCCTCTAGTGAAAACCACTTCGGTGGAACTTTGGGTAGGTACCATGATCAAAACCTAGCAAACAAGCGTCATGTGTAGAATCGAGCATTTGTCTGCACTATTTCAGGAGAAAGCATCTCATTCCATTCATAATGAATCCAACATTTCATCGATCTTATCCATAATAAATCCATTCATCCATGAACCATTTATCCAATCCATCTTTATCCATCTACATCCATAATCCAAGTTATCTTGATCTTGAAAAAGTTTGGTGCATACTTTATGCTGGCTTATGGTAAACATCTTGACATGGGTCATTTTCATTGATCCTATCCTATCCAACATTATCTGAGCCATGAAGCATTCCTTCATTCAAACACCTTATCTTATCGCAAGATAATCCTTGGCTTCCTTTGCATGCTTACCATATCCATCCATCCATACACCTATCCGAGCATCCATCCATGGCATTCCATACATTGCTGGACATTGGGGTAGGTATGTACATCTTGCTTTGGGAATAAATCTTGATCTATATCCTCCAACTTATGTGGTGATCCAAACATTGGTAAACATGAAATCAAACTAGACAAAGCATTTGTGATCCAAAATCCAAATCACTAGCCCATGGCATATTTTGACGACAAGACATTCCTTATCAGTCTTCATCTTTCATCGAACATTAATCCAAGTAATCACTATCAGTTACATCTAAGTTGCACTTCAAACTTCACATCAAATCATCTAAACATCTTTTGTTCAAAACCAAGCTTCAAACAATCTTGATCAATCAAATTCAATCAATCCATAATCTTGGGATATCCTTCCCGATCATTGTGTTGCTTAACACTATCCTTGCATTGTTGTGCATCCTCAACAATGTTATCATCATCAAATCCTGATCAATCAATCCTTGTGTTGTTGTGCATCCTAAACAATGTTATCGTCATCAATCCTAATCAATCAAATCCTTTCATTGTTGTGTATCCTCAACAATGTTATCATCATCATCAATCCATTGATTCGATCAATCAACCTTAGCTTGGTTTTTAACAAAATCCCAAAACAAAGCATTGATATCATCACACATGTCCATATCCAAAATGTCAAAATCATACGAAAATCCAAAAACATTCAAAACACATCAAAAATCCAAAAACACTCAAAAAGTCAGAAAAGCATCAAAAACAGGGAATCTGAACTACATCATCTCTGAGCTTAAATGCAGGAAAGGATAATCTTTGATGAGCCCCCCCTGAGACATCAAAATCCAAAAACATTCAAAAAACACAAAATCCAAAAACATTCATAAAATCTCATAAAACCCCAAAACATTCAAAATATCAAAAATCAAAAAATTTGTAAAATCTTGAAAATACCAAACAAAGCCTCAAAACATTCCAAAGATGTCAAAAACATCCAAATATTTGAAAAAATTCATCTGTCTCATCTCGCTTTCACTCGAAATAATCAATCATCCATAATAAACTGATCATTGCCTTCACCCTTTGGCAACATAAACAAAAACAATCACAACAATTAGTAGAAGCAAACTTCAAACACAAAATCAAAATCAAAGCAACAAACCTTTAAATGCAAAATCAAACTCTTGATCATTTTCAAACACGTCAATTAAACTTGTATCAACAACCTTTCGAACAAACCTATCAACTTGCCACCATCCACTAAGATGTCCTAGGATGTATCCTTCCTACAATGGGCATTATCTTTTGGCAATTCAAATTCCTAGAGAAAAAACTACATGCACTAATGTACAATTTAAATTCCTAGAGAAAAAACTACTCTCCTTAGAGGTTTGCTCACAATCCTTGACACTTGATGCCATCATCTGGATGCATGCAAAAAAGGCCTGTCTCACTCTCTCAATCTTCCATTTCATTCCCTACACAAGGTATGCCTACATTTTATTTGCTTCTACTCTTCTACTCCAGCTACATTGCATACAATTCATTATGGATGTTGTAAGTCTTTACATTTTCTAATTGATTTCTTGTCTAGCAATCGTATCTATTTAGTGTGCTAAATTTTCAATTATTCTATCATGTTTACAACCATATTCTATGGAAACAATCATCATATGTGTAGATTCCCATGCCTTCGGGCCTTCCATTAAGTAAGCATTGACCTAGACATTGCTTTCACCATTTACCTGAATGGTGAGCAATTTACTTTTCCTTGCTTGGGGGTTTGGTGAGAGAGCATGACACTCCATGACCCAATATGGTAGGGTGGACATCGGGTGTTGCTTTCTTATATTCACCATCCATTCTGTGACATAGACCAGGTATGTCTAAGTTTTGTTTACTTCATTCCTAGCATTGCAACTTCATAGAAAATTGCATGTTATAAAATAATCAACTTTCATATCCCTTGTTTTACATGTTGTTTATCAATTAAAGATAACTAGTACACTAATATTTTCACTTTTCTCTTATTCTTCTAGATGATACTGAAGCCATAATGTGGATTCCAATAATTTAATTTATACTCATTACTATCCAAATTTTCCCTTCTATCATTGACCAAAGTGGTAACATGCACACGAGTTGTCATTTCTTTTGCGGCTATAGGAATGTATCGGATGCCCAAGTATGCTTAAATTTTACTTATTTCAAAGCTTGCATCACATTTTTGTTGTATACCTTCTAGTGTACATAATAGAGGTCTTAAAATCTGGTGATATACATATTTCTTCTCCAATATAGATGTTCACCATAGTGCTTTCATTTTTTTTGTGTTTTACTTTATATATTTTATGTACACATCTATTTATTTCTAACATAAGATTCAATTAGAATTCATATGTTATAGCCTATGGTTACGAATGGAGTAAAATAGTTAATGTTAATCCAATTTCTGGGTAAAAGCAAGAAGTTGAGTACATGAAGAGGGGAAATTTTGGGCAAAACAAAAAGTTTCTAACGCGTACACATTATGGATCAGGTACCCGAGCCAAAATCCGAATGCGTACATGCTTAGCTACGGGTATGAGAGCCATAAATGCATACGCATTTCGAAACGTGTATGCATTTTGCGAAGGTATTTATTTTTTAAAAAATAAACAGCCGCCGGTCAATGGGTAATGTGTATGCATTATGAAACGCGTACGCATTTCATTTGAATAATGTGTACACATTTCGGTAACATGTACACATTATTTAAAAATTGAATTTCTACACCACATCCAGCCTTGGTTTTAGGCTTGGGAAAGGCTTGGCAATCCGAGCCTTAGCCTTTGACCTGCAACTAAAAAACTAAGGCAGATTGAAGAAGAATGTCCAACTTTGACAACATAGTTGATGTTTTTTCTGAATGAATCTATAAAATTAAAACCCATTAGAGAACACAATGTCTACTTTCTAAATATATAAGTTTTGTTAATATTGGATTATGTTTGCTATTTTTTAGTTAATTTCTAAGCAAACTAGTCCTTAAACTTGAAATATGAGGTGTTTTGGTTTTTTAAAAACTTTATTGGTTAAGTTTCTTGTAAAAAAAATTATATGGCATCAAACTTCAAAAAATACTCTACACAATAAAAAAAAAAGAATCAAAAAATGTGTTGTTTAGGTCCAATTATGTTGTCCGTACACGTTGATTTTAAAAAACATCAATTGAGGCCAATAAAAATTTAATAAAAAAAAAAAATTCAACCAAAAATTACAAAAAGAAATCCACATAAAACTTCATGTTGTTAGCTCTCTTTTCCCAAAAGGAATTATCAAAATAATTTTATTTGGGTCAAAAAGTGTTGTCCGTACACCTGCTTGGTATGGTAAAAAAAAGGGACTTTTAAAAAGTGGTTTTTATAGATCCCTATCAAAATTTAATTTCTATAATCTGGGTATTTTAATAATTTACATATTTGGAAACTAGATTCAAAATGCTAGATTTCATATTACTAGCTTTTTCCAAGATTCATTGTGTAAGTGGGTCAAATTTTCAGTCCAAGTGTGACAAATTTTGAAAAAAAGCAAAAACATTTCCACTTTTTGAGCTTTTTGTGTACCCAACTTCTTGCATCAACCCTTCTGTTTGAGTCCATTAGACATTGCTTCGAATGGGGTCCTGTTCAAAATGATGTGTCCTTTCACTTTTCAAAGCTATACTTTTCACATAAGATCATAAAATTTAGTGGTTGTCCTCTATCTTAGCTTGGATTCATTTATTTTACGTAGGGTTCTCTTGTGCACACCATGTTATTTCAACTTAGAGCTTGTGTTAAGTAAGATTGAGCCTAGACATTGCTTCCACCATTGATGCAAATGGTTGGTATTTTATTTCTCGTTGCTTGGGGGCTTGGTGAGAGCACATGGCGCTTCATGAGACAATACGGTAGGGTGGACATTAGGTGCTGCTTTCTTATGTGGATAGTCCATTCACAAACATACACTAGGTAACTTTTATCTTATAAAATAACCAACTTCCACATCTGTTGGTTTACATTTTGTGTATGGATTGCACATGGCAACTGCACTAATATATATACTTTTCACTTATTTTTGCAGATCATACTAGAGGTGTAATGTGGATTCCAATGACATCATTTTTACTCATAACTAGCCAAAACATTCCTTCTATCATTCCTCGTAGCGGTAGTGTAGTGCCCCTCCGTCTGTGATGTCCTTGTGTTGCCTCTGACTCGCTTGTAAAGTTAGTATTGATTGGCATGATTTGAATTGATTCAATTTATTCGATTTGTGTTTTGAGGTATTAAATAAAATAAGAGTTATAATACTTTTGTGCTTTTGTCAAATAAAATATTATTAATGTTTAAAATGAATTAAATAAATCAAACTTGAATATTATAATTAAATTAAAAAAAAATAAATGATTGTGGAAGTAATGAATAATAGTATAATAAACAAAATTAAATGCAAAATAATGTCAGTTTCACATAAAGATCTAATTATAGAATTTCGCATGTAAGGTTTTGTAACTACTCAGCATAAATGTAGTCCTTAATTAAAGATTCTTGGTAACTAAAACTTGTTGATAGAAATTACACCTATAGAGCATTTGGAAGTCGAAGAAAACTATAGAATATGCAAAATAAATAATAACTATATTTAGCTTTTGGGAGGAGGATATAGAAGGTGAAAGGAAAGGAAGGGAAAGGAAAGCAGTTACAAGAGGATCGTCCTGTCAATGAGAAAGGGAATAAAAATTTATTTTCCTCCTTGAGATGATGCTCGGGAGCTGCTCATCCTTTCAGGTTCGTGGCCTCCTCATCCCTTCATCTCTCATTCAACCGGGACTCTATTGCATTGGCCCTCTCTTGGATAGCTGTTTGCAGAACGTCTTTATGCTGATATTACAATTTAATTCTAGATAAATTATCGGGTAAGTCATTCTATATCTTTGAAACTGAATCTTATGCGTTAGCCTACCTTCTGCTGAGTTTTCCATTGATTTGTGGAGATTTGATATGTATGACTTTCGTTTGTTGTTCTTTTTGCATGGAATCTCGATTTCATTTTAATTTGGCTTTGATCATATAGAAGTTGGCGTAAACCTTTTGTATGGGCATTTTCTTAGGTGGAACCCATGCTTTAAGATGTATTGAAGAACTGAATGTTGTTTAGATGATAACTCGAGTTCAAAACTAAAACTTGGAATGATGCTATTAAATGTTGTGATTTCATTTTTTTTTCACTGATCAAGAAAATGCTACTCCTATCTCCTATTCTTGATAATGAATTGAGTGGAGTCACCGATGTTTAAAGGTTTAGATAATCTCTCTAATTTTATTGTCATCTAGTTTCAGCCGTGCACTTGAACCTAATAGGAAAGTCTGAAGATTTAAATAACCAGCTTGATTCTTTTGACAATCTATCGCAGTTGCAGCACTTGAAAATAAATTTATCCTCCAAACTTCAAATCTGAGCGTGTCTCTAGAAACTTGCTACCAATTAGAACTACGTCTAGTTCAAAAAGGAAAAGTTGTTCATTATTTCTCCTACTCTTAAGTCATGTATTTGCACCTCACCTTGCTCCTTCCCTTCAGTCTTGGGGATAACATATGGGATTTGACAATAAAGCAAGAGGATGTCGATATTTCCAAATTCCAATATTTACATTCCAATATACTTGGCAACCTGTCATTGTTACGGCATTTAGAGTTGAGGTATTGTACAGAATTAAGTAGCCTCCTTGAAACTATTGACAACCCATCATAGCTACAGGTTTTAGACTTGCAAGGGTGTAGAAATTTAATAATCTCTCTGATTCTGTTTGTAACCTATCATCGACACACTTGAACATGGTAGGGTGTATAGATTTAAATAATCCCTTTGATTTCTTTGTCATCCAGTCTCAGCCGCGAGCTTGAGCATAATAGGAAGTTTAAAGGCTTTAGTAATCTCTCTGACTTTTTTATCAACCTGTCTCTGGTGCTTGAATTCTCTGGAAATAGAACCCACCGTGATTTTTCTTGAATAATTTAACGTAGATGAATGGTTGTTGGTGTATCGCTAAAACTAGATGTGCTGACATATTCCCTTTTTGCTTTATCAGTGAGTTAGCCACATTTCTTCTGCCTGTAACACCCAAAAAGCTTCGGTTGTGCAGCGTATAGATGCAAGAAAACCTTCCTTAATATAGTATTTTCACTTGCATAAGTTTGGAATCCTATGCTGCCTGCGCCTTTTGTCAATCTGCCTATTGTTTTGCTCGAGAGTTCTTAGAATACACTGTTGTTCCCTTAAAATTTATTAGAGATCTGTAAATTTAGGATGCAATTCGATGGAAACAGCTATCCAGCGTAGGCCTGGAATTTGACGGTCACCCCTACCTATCATATGAAATAAGATTGTACCCTCACACAATATAAAAGTGTTTAAAATGTTCTTTATGATATCATTTATGTATTTAATATAGTGGAATTAAGGTGTCTAAATCATTTTAGTTCTTCAAATTAAGATTTCATTAAAAGAAGTTGAATTGAGTAGTTCAATAAAATTAATTCACATAACCACTAAAAGAAGGAAGACTAAAAAAAAGGAAATTTCATTCACTCTCAATTTTTATTAGCATCACATATTTTAAAATAACTTATTCTAATATTTTACTTGGCTAGTCTATTGATAAGTTTCTACATGGAAGTAGCTATAATTATATAGAGAATAGTTACTTGCGTATGTCAAATGTTAGAAAGGAACGTTCTCTTGATTGTAAAAATTAAATGATTATACTATATAATGAAAATTGGTAACACATTAGAATATTAGGGGAAAGAGTTATGCCTTTTTATAAATGAATAAGTTCTTACTTCATAGTGAAATTAGATGGTCATATAGTTTTAGTTAAGAAGAAAACTGGCGTTGTAATGTAGTGTTGGTGAAATTAGTTATCCCTTTAAATATAATTAGAGTATTAATTGGCTAATTATGTTTATATATATGTATATAGTTATAGGAATGATTATTAATCCTGAATTGGAATAAAAGAAATTGGGTGGGAATGCTTTTATAACTTCTTTTATTTAATACAACTGTATGATGAGCATAGTAAGATGTTAGTAAGGTATGTGAGTATAGCCTTTAATGAGTTAAAACAATTTCTTATCAAGTGAAGATTCAAATCGTAGACGATAGTTCAATTGTTCTTTAAAGTCATTGCTTTTGATTTGTTGGGTTAGTATTCTGAGTGTGGTAAAATATGCCTAGAGATAATTATGATATGTGATTATAGAGTTCCTTTATTTTTTTTAAACTAATTCTTATTGAACGAATGGATAAATTGTATTTGAATGGTCATTGTTCATTTAAGGGTAATTTGGTGTATCCTATTTGTGGTGTCCTCTTTGGAATTGCTTGGCTTCGGAAGTGATTTCATTATGTTGGGTTCGTGTCGATTTATGTGTGATTTGACAAATCCATTCATTGTGACTTTTCTTGAGTTGACGTGAGTTGGTGATCTTCTTTAAGTTAAGTTGTGTTGCTATTCGTTCAACCTTATGTGGTGAATTCTTGGTTTTTTTTGAGTTGTGGGGGTCTTATTAATTGATTTTGTGGTGGAGTATTTTGGATACTAATTCGATGCTTGGTTGTGATAAGTTTATGCTTCTTATTGAATGCAGTCTTCCCACTTTTATTATTTTGGTGAAACATTAAATTACATTGTTGTCATGTTTGTTGATTTTTATCAAAGGTCATTTGTTTACCAACTGTACGGGTATCTTGTGAGGAGGAAATTGAGGTCTCCCTTGGATGCTTGGTTGCATGCTTTTACCTCTGTTGTTGAAGGATTGTTTTTGGATGATTCCGTGTTGGTGTGAATGCCTTTGGAGATTAATTTTGATTCAAGGAATCATTTGTCATTTAATTTCTGTTGCAATGTAATTGGGAACTCATGTTTTGTTTATGAGTTGTGGATAGTTGATCTTCTTGAAATTCTGATTTATTTTGTATCGAAGTTGATTATGTAGTCTGGATGGAGTTGTTGATCTTATTTTGATGTATTCACTCATTATATTTGAATTGAAAATAGTTCTTGTGGCCTTGTAATTATTGTTGTCAGTTCTTTGATGGGGAAACCCCAGTGTAAGTCCTTTGAGATACTTCCAAAGGCATTGAGAAAAGTTGTGAGAATTTCATTGATTTCATTTTGGCCAAGATTGTGATCATATTGTTGATTTTTGGTGATTTTGCTTGGGTTGTACCATGTGAATGAGATTTCTATTTCATGGTTTTGGCGGGATGGGTAATGTCTCGCGTTTGCTTCAATTGAAGTTGGATATTATGTTTCCTTGTTGGTACAACCCTTGGATTTTGGTTTTTATGTTTTGAGTGTCTAGAGAGAGAGAGTGGCTCTAAGTGGGTGGTCGGTGCACAAAGGGGCGCTAGGATAGCCCTCATTAGAGTGTGATTAATAAGTGAAAACCTAAGTAATTAACTAGGGGGTGGGTAGAATCACATTAAAAAGATAATTGATGCCTCACCCACCTTTTAGTGCTATCACAGGCTAAAGGGGATTGAGAAGGTCGTGGTTGGCAAGATCATTGCCTTGTCTTCACGAAAGGTTAATGGTTCCGCATGAGCAACCCTATGGGGCTGTTCCTTGAGATAGGTAGCCTGGAAAACCATAGATGGAGGCGGTTCCTAGAACTTGGTTGCCTAGATAATCCATCGGTAGATGGAGGTGGTACCTTGTTATAGGTAGCCTGGAAAATCCATATAAAGCCATGCGATGACACTCTCTTCTAACACTGCTTATTATGTTGCTTCTCTAGAAATCCTCTGGAAGTGGTCCTTTGTCTTGAATTGATGATTTATTGTTGTTTAAGTTTGAGTGATCTTATGTGTTTATATTTTTCTCTTGAGTTTTATGATACTTTTGGTCTTGTGGTTCCCTGTTTGGATGTTCTTGGTTGAGGTCTCTTTCTTGTCAGCCCCTTAGCACAGGGGGTGGCTCTTCGAACCCACGTGGTCGGGTGGAACATGGTAAGCACCCCATTGGGTCCCCAGTCGAGGATCAAGAGGTGTGGATTGGTGTTGTTGCAGTGACCCCACAGTTGTATTTGTCTTGGAGCCAGTTATGATACTATGTATTCATCAGTTTAGTTGTATCATGTTATCCTATTGTATGGTTTTCGTTCACATTTGGAAACACTTTTGTATCATTGTACTTCTTGAACATTGTACTAAAATGTAATGTTAAACTTGGTGTGGATATTGGCCATGGTAGTTGTTATTCAATGTGTCAAGTTAATCATGCTTATGATGTATTTATGTTCACAGATGGTTTCTTACCAATGAATTTTCATGTATGTGTTACATTTGTTAATGTTTACTTTGTTATGGATTATATCTTTGGATTTTATTCTTTATTACTGTTATATGGATTTAAGTTCGTAATGTCTCCTCGTGTACCCCAAGGGATGTAAGTGTAAGTGAATTTCTTTAATTATTTTTTTTTATGACTTTTGATTTAATGTGCATCACATGTATGTTTTGTTAACTTTAAAAAAAAATTAAAAAAAATTGCAGTAATTATTGTGTTGATTGTCCTTTGGGGTTCACATGGTGGGGCGTTACAGGTAGACTGTAGACTACACCTCATCTTTTTCCTCACTTGTTGCAATCTAACACATGCACAAGTATGGTTAAATTTTATTTATATCATATCTTGTAGTATATATCGATTGTATATTTTCTAGTATACATTATACAACTCTTTAAATCTGTTGATTTACATATTTTGTCTCAAATTCATACCTTCACCAAACTAAGATTTACATTTTCCTATTATTTTCCCAGCCCATACTCCAACTATGATGGTGATGTTGATTAACTAATTGGAAAATTAGTTGCAATACTCAAATGGAAACTATATCCCACTATACTTAATGTTCATTATGATAATCAAAGTTCATATCGTCAAGACTGTATATGCATGCTTAGCAGTTTCATGACAGTCCATGGCTCTCCATTGCTCGATATGGAAGGCTAGAAATGACAACTTGTCTTGTGTTTTATTTTATATATTTAATGTAGACATTTGTATATTTCTTACATTAGATAGATATAGAATTCATATGTTTTAGCCTATGCTTGCTATGGAATTAAATAGTTAATGTTATTTCAGTTCCTTTCCTTAGCGTCTGGTTGAAAGCCATACTGTTGGAAAAAGATGAGAAAAATCATTGGTTATTGTTATCTTCTTTATCCCACATTCATTTATATTGTTGTACTCTACATAACGTCTAACAATTAAATCATGCAAATTATGGATTTTTTGTCAAATGTGCTTCCGCATCCAACTACCTCTTGTAACCAATCTTTTTTTATTTATGGCTTGAATTTTTTCAATTATGGCTTCCATTTTCTACTTATTGTTGCAACTTACTAAAATACTTTATGTTAATTATTCAATGTTTCATTACATTAGGTGTTATTCACTTTCGCTTTGTGCATTATCGCATCCTACATTCTTGTTGTTGTCTACAACTCCCAAGCCTCCCACCATCATTGCTTGCATCTAGCATGTGTCTGTAGTACACCCCTTCCTATCAGCTCATCATTGTGTGTTTCTACATGGAACTACTAGTAATTAATAGTGAAAATATTGAGAATTCAATTAGGCAAGTCAAGTGTCCTAAACCTTTCAAGAATAGTCAAGAGAAAAAAATTTAGCATTGTTCTAGTAGTTTTTCATTCAAGAATCATGCCAAGTTTTATGTGACTTTTGTTCATGTTTTGCATGCATTTCATTTTAGAGCACTAAATTTTTTAGGTCTTCAAATCAATCAAGTCAAACAACACTTGATCCTTGAAGGTGATGAGTGTGACTTCATTCCATCAAGGAGATTGCATTTGAGTGTTGAGTTACAACAAAGTTTCAGTTCATCATTTTTCTATCATATAACTTATATCACAAAGTTTGAGTGTGATAAGATCTCTTTTATCATCAAATTTTCCATTGTGAAGGTAGAAATAACAGCACGGGGTTTGATTGAGGCAAGTCCCTATATGGGACAATCCTTCCTATCCTTTATGTGTGCAAGTTATAGATCTAAAGAGTATTAGAGGAAGATTAAAGATAATTTTCCCATTCATGCATCAAAATCCTACAAGTTGACAAGGCACTAAATCTGTATTATCTTAGCAATAGATGAAGATCCGACAACCAAACCCAAAAGGAAGAATCTATAGACTAGGGACCCCAGTCTTTTGAAAGAAGTTTCCAGATCCATGCCCTCAACCTAGGGAATCCTTACACCCTAAACCACCCAAAATCAGCTTAGATTTGAACCCTTGGTATATTAGTCTTTTCCTTCTACTTTTTTGGAGCTTAAATTTTTTTGTATATTATTTTTTCATAATTCATATTAAAATTTTGCATTTTCATAGTCTACCTAGTTACATCATTGCTTCAATTTTTCAATCCATCAACCCCGTCACCTCCAACACACACCAAAAAGGAATCTAGATCTAGGGTTTGTTGATTCACTTTTTAGGTTATTAGTCAATCTCGTATCCTTGTTGATCTAGATTCTTCAACTCATTCTTTTGGAGAAGGTTGATATTAGTGATCTATCCATTAGACCTAAGATCTCTTTTTCCAACAAAACAAGAAGAGTATCTTATTTTCTCATTAGACCTAAAATTTGCATATGGTTAGCATCTTAAAACCAAAATAATCCTCAACATGCCTATGAGATAATGAAACATGTTAGATATGCTAAGTAAGATATTAAAACAACAAGAAAAACCAAATAAGCATACAAACAACATGAATCAACTTCATCTCATAGTGGATTGGCGTCACATGTGCTAGTGACCCTTTCCCAATCCTTGATCAAAGCTTAAGATGAAAATGCTATGAAGATGGTGGAGTGATGATGAGCAAAATCAGTTCTCCAATGGAGAGTGACTTTGCATGAGTGATTGTGGAGGATTTGCTCAAAGTTGAAGCTTTTATTTAAGGATTTTCAAAATGTTAAGTGTTGAAGAGGGACCAATGTGGGACTAAGATTGGACAAATGAAAGAAGGACACTTGTCAAGTGGTGATTGGTTGATGTATGTGCAAGATTTGGGAAGAGTTCCCATGAGAGGAAGAATTTGAATTCAAATTTTGCAATAAATTAAGAGAGGGGGACAAGAAAATGAGCAATAAATGCTATGTTGGAGGGACAAATCAACTTGTCATGTTGAGGGAAAATGAGGGTTTTTTAATAAATCAATAAAATTGATTTATTTGTGCAAGTGGAGATATCTAGAGAATGCAAGTGGGATGTGATTAACATTTAATCATGGTTAGATTAAATTAATGAAGATTAGGCTGATTTGACCTTTTAGGACTTAAATACTTGATTTATTTAATTCAGAAAAGGATGAAGTATGATTTGGATTTGAATTAAATAAAGTCCTGATTTATTTAATTAAATGGATGATGCAAGATGAAGGTTGAATGATTTATGAGAGATGAAATGGTATTCTTTGATTAAACCTTTGGATTGACCTGATTTATGTGATGAATGGATTTCTTGCGTTTGATCAATTCAATGAGCGGATGAATATGCATAATGCTAATTTGACGTGTATACATTTTTCCCCTCTTTGAAGCAATGTACTTGTTGCATTGGTTCAAAGAATAAACTTGCCGCGATCAAATTTTCAAAAAAATTCTGATTTTAAAGATGCCCCAGCAGAAAGAAGTACACTAGTACAATATATATATATATATAATATTGATATGAATAAATTGACAAATTTTGTGGTTCATAGTGTACTAGGTATCATTACATAAGGGCCTTAGGTATATTTTCTATTTATCTTTAATTATGTCATTAAGAAGGAAAAATAGAATCCAACCTATGGTAGAAAATTATAAAATATAGTTTATTATATTACACATGAGTATTGTAGTGTCCCTCCAGCTTAGACATACTATTTAGCTAATTCTACTTGTTAGATGCTTAGTTCATTGTGATACTATCTTGTTTCATTTCAGAGCTGATTTTGGATACTATGTTGTTTTGATTTTACGGATACATTGACATCCTGGTTATCTGGTTATGTTAGTTTGATGATACCATGATAGACTCATACATTTTATGGTTTAATTGTTTATAATTATTGCTTATGTTATCATGTTGTTATGATTGTATATGTTTGATCTTGCTCGTTTGTGTTGGTGAAGAAGACAGTGTGGCATTACTCATTTGTGAGTATCCTGCCATGCTGCAATTCTTATTCACGGTATGGTTTTTAACTTGAGTTTATATGTATACATGTTTTAACCTTGATGTTTTCCTGCAGACACAAGTACTAGGTAATAGCTCCACTTGCTTGTCAGGTCTGAGTGTACCCCGATTCAATCTTATTATGTTGACCGAAGATTTTGATAGGTCTGTGTTTAACCATCATTCTTTGTGAATGAGTATCTTTGTTTTTCATGTGTTGCCATTGTTGTCTTCATTTTATCGTCATCATCATCATCATTGTCATCGTATTCATCTTTATCGTTCTTATTGGTTATGTTTCGTCATGTTCATTTGTACCGTCTTGGTTGTGAATTCTGTATGTAAATTTAGTGTTTAATTGTTTGACCATGTATACAAATATTTAATAAGTTTTGATTTATTTATTGGTAATGTTATTCTTTTGTAAATATTAAATTATTTCTATGAGTTAAATAGGTATAGATCTGTTTATTATTGTGTATTAAAAGAGAAATTTGATCAATTATGCAATCTATCTTATGCGAGTAAATTAGTTCTTGAAATTGCATATAAAAAAAAATGAAATTGGTGTAGACAGACATTTAATTATGTATTTGTTTAAAATAATGAATTAAAGGATATATGTAATGAGGAAATTACTTTTATTTAGAAAAAACTTAGGTTATAAATTTTAATTACACATAATTTTGTGAATATGTGAAGTCCGTAGTAATTGTGAAAACAAGTTTGTTTTTTGAAAATAAAAAAAGGAAGAAATTAGTGCACTGATGTCATGATAGATATAATGCATAGGAGGTTACAGCGCAGCCTGCCTAGTGATAATAGTATTTCTTTTGTATTATATTCATTTTGAATAACAAGAAATAATATATATAGTTTATAAATACATTTGTTATTATATTATAACCTCCTTACTTAGGATTATGCACAGCTATCTTAAACTAACCTGTTGGCCTTGTATTTGATTATTGTTTGGTGATTAATTTTGGCCAAAGCTCATTATTTCCCTAAATGAATTACATCTACCTCTTCACCCGTGTGGCTATAGATAAGATCTACTTCCTATTTAAGTGCCTGTAATAGTGGAAATAGATATGTATGTGAAGAAGTCTTCCTCAAGATATAAATTTTTCTAACTGAAAGATAATTAAAAGGGGATTTGGAGTTAATGGGATATGGATCTGGTCGACCATATTAGGGAAAAAACTTATTGCTTTTGAAAGTATGGGAATTGGTTATATGAGGGTATCCCAAGATAGTCAGCGGGGGGCATGAAGGAAAACAAAGCGCATCTGCTCATGATTTGTATATGTAATTTAATAAGGCCTACTTTTTGATGGTGTTTTTATGCACTTTTCAACACAGGCAGTGCGTAGGTGCACTAACTCTCTTGAAAGACAATCTTCCACAATCAGATTGCAGAACACTATCCCAAGGTCTCTCGGATGTCAGGTCATGACAGTGCTTAGATACCTCAGTCGTTTGATGTGATTTGCTGGAATTACAAGGCAGACTTATGGATGAGTTACAAAGCATGGAAGTTGGGTTTGCAAATGCAGTTTCAAAGTGCTGAAAGTGAATGAATAGTGGCTGTCCACTCAAAATAGCAAGTTGAAACTCATCAAATTCATCAGATTTAGCTTCACGGTGATGCTTTGGGTCTTACTCTAACCAAGGATTAAAAAAAACATCAAAAGGAGAAGGGTTAAGAAAGCTATTCTAATCCTAAGCTACGAATGAACAGTAACAATGGTGGCTGCTAAAGTAGACAGGCTTCCTAAACTGGGTTTTGCTTGGCCAAGAGAAACCTACAGTTGCACAAAACTAGTGCAATCTTCTAAGGACTGCAGATTTTCAAATTGCACATGCACATCATGCACATGTAATTGAACTAAGTTGCAGCAATGAAGTAATGAGCTCAGAATAGCTTTGTAAAGTGACTCATCATCAATGAACCACAAAAAGCATGAGCTAGAAATCCATCAAATACTAAAATAGCAAACACCATCACCACTCCCATTCAAGAAACTAACACTAGAACTAACATGGAAGGTGAACCATGCATACATAAAGAGCAAACTCAAAAGGAACACCCATAAATCATGTAATGTTGCTTTCTATTGCTATAGAATGTCTTTACATCAATTCTCCAACCCTTACAAATGAGGGGCAAGCCCCTATTTATAGTTTTCCAAAGCCCAAATGAATGGCTAGGATTCAATTACAATGAGTGGATTAGATTCAATACAAGTTAGGGCTTCACCTACCCCACATTATCTTAGCAATTTAAAATACATTCCTTGTCTTTTCCCTATTTTGTCATCTAGTGAAAGTCACTGTAGCAATTTCACCATTTAGCTGATTGCCCTTTTACTGTAGCTGAAACTGCCTAAAAGCTTCCTTTTGCTTGATGTGCTTGCAGTTGTCTTCCTTGGATCAAACGAGCTCATCGACAACTGGCATCAATGGATTGGTGGCCCCTGATTTGGGCAAAAAGCTCCTTAGAAATCATCATCATCTGGAAAAAAGGTAGGACAACTCCCTCAATGGGCCTCTTCGATAGACCTACAGAAGGATTCTTGACTCCTGCAAACATGAAGTGTCGTAAGTGCATTTATACACGAGTTAAGGAAAATGCCAGTCAAACCTACAAATTTCTAGTTAGATCTATCCATGCATCATCAAAATATCTTGATATTCATATTTGGAGCTCATTTGGACCATAAACATTAATGCGTGCTTCAAAGTGGGAGCACCAGAGGGCGGAAAGCGAAGGAAAGACGAAAGCAGGGCGGGATGTTCAGTTCCCGGATGTTCAAAATAGGGGGAAGGAGGCAGGATGTTCTAGCCTCTGGATGTTCAAAACAGCCAAGGAGGGATGGACTCCCGAAATGGCCACAGGGGGGCTGGAGAGGGAAAAGGGAGGGAATTCAAAATGGTGATGGAGGCCCAACCCAACCACCATGGAGGGGGACCGAAAGCTAAAGTTCAAAATGGAGGCCAGTTGAGGAGGAGGGGTCGAGAGTTCCAAGAATGGCGAAAAGTTCAAAAGAGTGGAACCCACGACCAGGAGGGAGCGAGAAAGAGAGGTCAAAAGTTCCAAAAGCAACGGGAACCCAAAGTTGCTCGAAGGGCGTCGTCGAAAGTTCGGGAGGTGGAACCCAGGAAGATGGAGGGCCGAGCTCGGCGTCAGAAGTTCCAAAACGGCGACGGAGAGGCGGAACCCCAGAAACGGCCACGGAGGGGCGGGCTCTAGAGGCTGGGAAGGAGGCAGTTCCGTCAAAAGTTCCAAAACGGCGACGGAGAGGCGGAACCCCGAAAATGGCCACGAAGGGGCTTGGCTCCAGAGGCTGGGAAGGAAGCAGCCATTGGAAGTTCCAAAATGGCGATGGAGAGGCGGAACCCTGCTAATTTTATTGATCTAAAAAATAAAAACTCAAAGAAAAGATCCCTACTAATTTTTTTAGAGCTTTCCAAAAATATAAAGAAGTCAAAAACATTCCCTGTTTTGTACCCAAAATTGTGGATTTGTGAAAACCATACAAAAAATGAAGATTAGATTGTTTCGCATTGTATTTGACCTCCAAATTCAATTTGTAAAACATAGACCCCCATTAAAATTTAAATATATTTCCAAAAATGTAAAAATGTCTAAAAAATTAATTAATTTGCGTCCAGAAAATCAATTTTATCAAAATAATTAAAATTAAAATAACCTCCACAAAAAATGAGGATAAACCCTCAATTTTTTTACTATAGCCTCTTGAGAGGATGTGCAAGTTTTTGTAAAAATATTGTAGAAAAATTCATTGTTGTGTAGAAGATATGAGTAAATTTGTAAAACCTACGGTTTTGTCCAAAAACTAATAGATCTACAACAAAATGTCAATAAAACATGGAAAAGGAAAGCTAGATCAAAGGATTCACATTAGCTTCACCAAATGTATCAATGATTAAATTTCATAAGGCTTGAGGTTAGCAATGATTAGATCAATAATATAAACCCAAAGAAGTTATGAAGCACAAAGTAAGCAAATAATAACGAAACGATTATACCAGATTCGCAAAGCTTCCACGAAATCACCTCCATAGCACCTCCTAGCTTGCAGCGTATGATTTGATGCCCTTGGATTGAGTGTGTGAGCAATTTGACTATGCCATTGTCCTATGCAAGTTTTGAAGGATTTAAGTAAAATTATGCCTATGCCTATGCCAATGATAAATGATAAATGACTATAATGCCTATAATAATGAACTGGTCCCTAAATTATGAACAAAATTTCCATTTTATAGAAAAAACAATTTTGAATGGACGGATGAGATCAACCGTTGACACAAACCTAAAATTAGAGGATGAGATTCAATCCGATAATCCCCAATCAGGGTTAGAGTAAAATCCTTAAGTGAGTGGTCAAGATGTCATTTGAGAATATCAGATCGGCGGTGGAGAAAAGGTGACATAATTAATTTCAAAAATAAAGATTTTCAAAATTAAGAAGATAAAGATAGCTTGCTTTGTGAGATTTGAAAAATCAGATAAAAGATGGATTGAAAAGCAATTTTGATAAAATCAAGAACCTGCTTGCTTTATTTGATTTTTGGAAGAAAGCTACCAATTTGAATTAAATCAACTCGAAATATGGATTTTGTGAGACAAATAAATAATCTTTTTTAGATTATTTACTAAAATGAAGTGATAGTTAATAATGTGATGACATTTTAAATAATTTCATTTATTTAAAATGAGAGGAATATTAATTTTGTTAATGTAAATAATTAAAAATAATTATTTAATTTAGCAAATAAGATCAATAATTAAATAAATTGATTCATTCATTTAATTATGACAATTAGTGACATATTAAAATAAATAAACAAAACTTATTTATTTAATAATCAGAAAGAAATAATTGAAGAAGGGTGATTAAATAAATTTAGAAATTTATTTAATTAAGTGAAGACTTAGACAATTAATGATGTATTTAATAAATAAATAAAATTTATTTATTTTACAATCATGAAGAATAAAAGGACATGAAATAATTAAATAATTATGAATTATTTAATCAATAGTCGAATGTGGACCAAAGACATAATTAAATGTCATAATTATGCTTACAGGCCTAGGTCTTTTTTAGGTGTCTACAAGCCAATCTAGCTTGTATGGATAGGCTAAGGTCTTTTGTTAAGCATTACTTTTCTTTTAATGTGGAAAATTCTTATGTAATGTGAAATGTGCCATTGTGGTTTTGAATTATAATATTATGTTGCAAGTCTATATCTATGTGATGTTTGGGTGAGTCAAGTAATAAGATGTAGCAATCAAAGTTCCAATTTGAGGAGTCAATGTTTGTCTAAAGTTTCAAAGTGAATTTAAGGTGTTATTTCCCTTTTTTATGTGTCCTCTAATGTCCTTGGTCATAGAACTAAGGGTTATGACTCTTTTGAAATACTTAAATTAAGCTATATGTACATTTGGACCAATATTCTACTACCATTTATAAAAGTGACAAGTTTTAACGATGTGGTCAAATATTTAAATGAATCCTGAAGTAGTGGGACTGATCTAGTGATCTTGAGAGATGAATCATTTATACTACTATTTCACACATATTTGAGAGAACAAATTTAGAAGGAATGGTCTCATAGGTATTTATCACACATGTGTGAGCAAGATGCTTAGGGTTGGTAGAAGATCAATTGTGAAGGTGACAAGTGACACCATTACAATCAAATAAAAAAATTTAAATTTTTATGTATTTCTCAAGTTTTGTGAGAAGAGGAATTTTTTAGATTTTAATTTATTTGTACAATTCTTGAGGTTGTTGAGTTGTGAGTTGAGTAAAAGAAGAAAATACGACTAAATTATAGGAAGAAGCTAGAGAAAGAGTGGTATATGTAGCTATACAAAGCTTCTTCAATTGTTGGAACTAGTTTAAGGTATTCATTTGCTTCAACACATTTAAAAACTATTTGTCTGTATGTGTTTTGTTACATTTCTATGTTGTGTTTTAGTTATTATTGAAATTTAATTCTTTGGTATTTCTATTCACGTTGTTGTGAATTTTTGACTTTGGAGTAGTTGGAGTAGACTCTCCCAAAGTAATTAGAACACTCCATATTCAAGTGAGTAAGAGGCCCTTGTGGGAAAAAAATTGATGGGTAAAATTACCCTTGTGACTTATTTGGAGAGTTATGGGTGTAAATGTGTTTGATAGAAGTGGGGACTTGTCATTTTGAGTGGTGATGATTTAAATGTTGAAATTAAGGAAATATGATTGTTGTTGTATTGCATATATACCATTCCTCTTTTTTCTCCATAAGTGATTGTCCTAACACCCCCTTTATGTGGTTCTTGAAGGAACTCTTGTGTAGGAGCTTTTTTGGCTTGTATTGATGTGTGATTGTTGTGTTTTATAAAATTTGAGGTCATTTTGCTACCTAGTCACCACAGTTAACTCCCCAAGCTTGAGGTTGGAATACATTACACTCCTATGGATGGTATGTGAGCTCTTACTTTCCCTTGGCAAGTCTTCTACTTGCTGATTTTTGTCCAAGTTTTTAGATTTTGGTGGAGAAGTCCAACTCTAATTTATAATTCATAACCATTTAATCTTGTAAATTCTTGTGCCTAAGAACTTAGAGTACTATGATTTTTTTTATTAAGAACATTTTTTGCTAGATGAAAATGAGTTTAAAAAATCCAATATGGGATCCTTGGAAGAACCTTATTCATGTATGGGAATGTTTGTTGAATTATGCAAAGACTATTGCATTAAATGATAATTTAATAAGTACAAAAATTAAAGAAAATATACATGGTTCTTCATTGTAAATTAGTGGCGTGAACTTAGTTCCAAACAACACATAGTTTAACATGTCTTTCTTCTACCTGTCCATCTATAAAATAGGCACGATAGGGAGAAAATGCCTCCCTCTATAGCCTGATAAGTAGTCACCTATTTTGTTACTTCACTCTCGAGGGTAGATATGCTACTATTCATGGTTATGATTTTTCATTATTAAAACATGTTCCTCACAAATAATTGATAAATGTGCCTTTTATTCTTTCTTCCCTTATGGCCTACATTTTTTTAAGGTGTATCTTCTCCCCACACCAAGGCTTAATCTATGCCCTCTACAAATTTTTGTGTGATGCTACCCCACAAAAAAATGCTACCCCCATTATTTATTCTAATGCATTACAACTCATTGAAAATACCTTGTAGTCTTCCCATAAAGATATCTCTTCAATTTTTAAACCTAAATCTAAATAAATGAACCCCTTACCCCTACTTCCCCAAATCCCCCTTCTATGGTGGTCATGGAGACTACAACCCCTCAAAAAAGACATGCCTCCCTACCTCTTAAGGATGTGAAAAGGTTGAAGGTGGAGTCCCCTGGATCTATAACTATTCAAATTGGGAGAAACTTAGAGCCCTGTTGTGTGGGTCTAAATAGTAGTGGGTTCGATGAAAGATGCTCTTCAGCTACTATAAAGAAGAAGAGTACAAGGAAAGACACTAAAGGAAAAATATTAGAGCTTGATGACGTGGGTCTGGTTAACTCAGGTGATGAATTCCTTCCTAAGTGTGAGGAAGATAATTAGGATAACACCGAGCTGGGTGATGAAGATGAGGTTTTCAGTGTTAAAGAGGAAAGGGAGATTAGCAATTATGAGGATTTCTTAAGGGAAAGGAATAAAGAATAGTCAAAAGAACTAGAGTGGGAGGAGGGAGAAAATGATAACCTTAATGTTGTGATTGAGGAAATGGAAAACACCAAGGTCACCTACATAGACCTTGACTAAAATGTGGAAGATAAATAGAAAAAAAAGGCTAGCAACTAGTTGAAGGATGAACTTGAAGGTTACAGTGAGGATATCAAAAATAGGGTTGAGGTCCTTGAAGAAGTAGTTGGACAAGTTACTATAGTGGTGGGGATCATGCACCATGCCATCTTTGGAATGATGTCTAGGATGTCTAAAATAAAAAGAAAATAAAGGGGAAATTGGGAAAGAGATAGTGGAGATGATCCAAGGGGACCTTGCTTCTTGATTGCATTAGTGCTAAGGGTTAGAGGTTGGCCATAGAAGTGTTGAAGGCTAACTGGGAGATCATCATCTCCTCTAAAAAAGTGATGGTTTTTCTTTATATTCTTACTATTATAGGTATGGTGTTGTATTGTTGTCTCTATTGTTTCCTTGTAGGTTTTTCCTGTGAGTGTGCTTTTGAAATCTACAAACACTAATCTCAAACAAGGGTTAGTATCTAGAAATCCTTCAAGAACACTCCTATGAAATACCTTGTAAATGCTCCAAAATGTGACAAAGGATAAAAGAAAACCACAAGCATAATGAAAACACTCAACAAGTTGCCTATTCCATAGTGGATTGGTGTCACATGTGCTAGTGACCCTTTCCCAATCCTTGATCAAAGCTCAAGATGATGAAATTCAAATGGAGATGATGAGCAAGATGAGTTCTCAAATTAAGAGAGTAACCTTGCATAAAATTGTGGATCCATGAATGAGAATGAAGGCCTAATTTTATAGATTTTCTTGATGATAGATTGGCCAAGATGGTGAATGTGGGACTAAAGATCCTCCAATGAGAAGATGACACTTGTCAAGTGGTGATAGGCCAATGGTTGTGCAAGATTTAGGAAGAGTGCCCATGAGAGGGAGAATTTGAATTCAAATTTGCAATAAATTTTAAGAGGGGGACAAGAAAAACAGCAATAAATGCTATGTTGGACTTGTCATGTTGAGGGAAAATGAGGGTTTTTAAATAAATCAATAAAATTGATTTACTTGTGCAAGTGGAGATATCTAGAGAATGCAAGTGGGATGAGATTAGCATTTAATCATGGTTAGCTTAATGGTGTTTAGATGATTTTGACTTTTAGGATTTAAATATTTGATTTATTTAAATCAGAAAATGGTGGAATATGATTTGGGTTTGATTTAAATAAAGTCCTAATTTATTTGATGAATGGAATATGATTATGCATGATGTAAATTTGACATGTCTACATTTTTCCCCTCCTTGAAGCAATGTACTTGTTTCATTGGTTCAAAGAATAACTTGTTGTGATCAAAATTCAAAAAAAAATTGATTTTTCGGATGCCCCAGTAGATAGTACACTGGTACATTGCCCCCTTGAGAGATCGAGTGAAAAGATTTGATTTGAGGGTCGATATCGCAATAAAGAGGTTCAAAATAGATGGTTAAGGACGACGATGCAAATGAGATGATTTCAAGATGCTCAGACTAATAGATCTATATTATGATGATATGCATGTAAGATGATATGCAGAATACTGATGGTTTACAGATGCAGGATGGATGCATGATGGATGCAAGATGGATGCATGCTAATGGTTTGTGGATGTAGGATGGATGCATGATGGACTATTCATGATGTGATGTTAGTGCAGAAGTGAGATGATGACAAGAGGATCCAACAAGTCCATAATTTGATTAGACTTTATTAGAGATGATGATGATGATGATAAATGATAATGATGATGATTTTCTTATCAAGGATTGGGATTTTCAAAGGGTCACTTACTTTATGTTTGATAACACACCTAAGCACGATGCATCAAGGTATGAAGGACCAGGATGTCATTGTACTTAGTGTGATGGACTTTGACTCAACAAATAGATAGGAGTATTCTTGTTCACACCTGACATACGGAAACCTTGCTAGGATGTACTTTAGAAGTTTTAAACACCTCAGACCAAAACATGGAAAGGTATAACCAATCAATGCAATAGTCAACAAGCTATCCAAAACATCCTCCATACATATCTAACAAAGAAAGTATTCGCCAAGTTATTTTACAAGAACATCCAACAAGCACAGCAGACAAAACAATAATGATCGTTGCCCCATTCCTATCTCTCTAAATCCTTCATTCGGATATCATCGAGAGGTCCTTGGAGTGAGCGCAGTAAGATAAGTCAAAAGAAAAAGATAAAGCACACAAACAAGTTGATGTTCTTCAATACCGCTAACCAAAAGGGAATGTGTTTTTAAGGATAAGGACCGAAACTTATTGCCAATAGATAATGCCCATTGTAGGAAGGATACATCCTAGGACATGTTAGTGGATGGCGACATGTCATTTCGTTTATCCAAGTGTTCTTTCTGATAAATAATGCCCCTTGTAGGAAGGATTCATCCTAGGACATGATGTTATTAGATGATTGATATGGGACTATTTGGATGATGGACTATCGACACAAAGACTTGACCAACTTGTTTATGTACTAACTTAGACTTGAGACTTGATGCTTTTGAGTTTTTCTTTTAACCTGCTAGACTTGTTTCTAACTGTTTCACCAAAGGTTGAGGATGACGATCAGTTTATTATGAATGGTTTTTATTGCGGGTGCAAGCGAGATGAGGCAGATGGATTTTTTCAAATATTTGGATGTTTTTGGAATTTTGCAATGTTTTGAGGCTATTTTTAGTATTTTTTGAGGTTTTACAAATGTTTTGATTTTCAAAATTTTAAATGTTTTTAGGATTTTTTGAGATTTTGACCAAGAGACTAACCTAAAGACCAATCCTAGGGGCCTTGAGGGCTGATCGACAGATTAGCCTTGCCTACGTTATACACGCAAAGACCACGTAGTTTGACTGACAACTTGACTAATTTACATCTGAAGATATACATGATGAAATGTCAGTTTATTATGACAGACTCCTATAGGACTGACCTAAATGTCTCGAGGGATGATCAAAGATCAACCTTGCCTACGTACAAGCTCAGAGACCACATAGTTTGACAAGACGACCTTGTTTTTGGTTTTTTGATAGACTTTTTGACTTGTTTTTGGGTTTTCTAATGTTTTGATGTTTTTGGATTTTCTGATTTTTTGATTTTCTGATGTTTTTGGATTTTTGGTTTTCTGATGTTTTTGGATTTTCTGATGTTTTGAGAACCTTAAGACCATACACGAATCCAATCCGATGAGAATGTGCCCCCAGCGTGATGTAATAGACTACTCTGATAAAGGCAGGACAAACTGACCTTGAGAATGGGCCGAGTAGTACTAGGAGGGATCATGATACGAACACAAGACCAAGCTATGGTGCAGATGCGAGTGGATGAGTGATGAATGGAGATGAGATGGATGATGGAAGCGAAATGGAGGGATAATGATGAACAAGCTATAATGGTCCTGTGGATGGACAGTGCTTATTTACGCAAGGTGCCTGTTTGCCAGGTTTTCACTGAGGTACTTGCCCAAAGTGCCACTGAAGTGGTTTTCACTAGAGGATGATTTTTTTAATTTATTTTTTATCATTTTTCTGATTTTTTTGGATTTTTTGCTTTTTTGATTTTTTTGTTGTTACCAAGATGCCTGTTTGCCAGGTTTTCACCGAGGTAACCATTTTTTCAGGACTTTTTCTAATTTTTTGGATTTTTTGGTTCTATACCTTGAAAGAATTAGGCATAAAACTTTTTGAGATGGGAGCTATTCATGGGCTCCTATAGAGGTTCCCCTTCGGGTGTTGATAGCTGATATGCCCCTGATTTATAGCTTGTTGTGACAATGAAAGGCCCTAACCAATTGGGTTCGAACTTGCCTTTGCTGCTGGGATTTGGGACATTCTTCTAATTTTCTTTTAAGACTAGTTCTCTGACTTGGAAAGTCTTGCTTCTAATCCTCTTGTTGTAGCTTCGTTTGAGTCTATTTTGATAGACTTGCAGATGATTCAAAGCATCTATGCATCTTTCATCTAGTAACTCCAACTCGTTTAGTCTTGAAACCCAATATTCTTCATTAGTGATGAGATTTTGTAGTGATATTCTGAGGGATGGGAGCTCGATCTCAATGGGGAGTACGACTTTTGATCCATAGACCAAGGAGAAGGGGGTGGCGCCAGTGGGTGTGCGGATGCTAGTTCGATAAGCCCAGAGGGTGGGATTAAGCTATAGATGCCAGTCACGACCTACGTCATTGATTGTTTTCTTGAAGATTTTGAGGATGGTTTTATTTGTGGCTTCTGCTTGGCCATTTCCTTGGGGATAATATGGGGTGGAGAAGCGATGCTAGATTTTGAATTTCTCGCACAAGTTGCGAACCTCCTGGTTCTTGAAGGGTGTCCCATTATCTGAGATAATGGCTTGTGGGACACCATAACGACAGATGAGATAGTTCGGGATGAATTTTTAGATCTACTTTCCAGTGATATAGGTCATGGGTATGGCTTCCACCCACTTTGTGAAGTACTCAGTTGCAATTATAATGAATTTGTGGCCATTGGACGAGGTGGGTGAGATTTTCCCAATGAGGTCGAGTCCCCACTGTGAAAAGGGCCATGGTGTGATAATCGGGTGAAGCTCTTGAGCTAGAGCATGGATGAGGTCCCCATGTTGTTGACATTGTAAACACCTTTTAGCATGACCATGTTCTTCTCGCTCCATTGTGGGCCAATTATACCCTAGCCTCAGCAGTTTCTTGGCTATGGTTATTCCACTCGAGTGTGAGCCACAGATACCGTTATGAACCTCAGTTAGAGCAGTTAATGCCTCCTCACCATTTAGACAACGCAGTAAAGTACCCTATATGCTTCTACAGTATAAGGTATTAGCTAGGATGACAAATCTAGATGCTTTTTTGATGAAGGTTCATTTTAGGCTCGATGGTAGGTCAGCGGGTAAGACTCCTATTCGAAGATACGTATAGATGTCATGATACCAAGGATCACCAGGACCAATGATTTCACACACATATTCTAATTCTAGTACCTCGAATGTGGGAATGAGAAGCTGCTTGATCATAAATTCATATTTCGATATGTTATGAGGGATGTCTAATAGAGACCCAATTGTAGCCATGGCGTCAGCTGCTCTGTTGTTGGTTCTTGGAATCTGCTCAAATGTTATGTCGATGAAGGATTCCTTTAGAGTCTCCACCAATTTCTTGTATGGGGTTAGCTTGTCATCTTTTGTTTGATATTCATTATTGACTTGATTTATGATCAACTGAGAGTCTCCATATACCTTGAGAGTTATGATATTCCATTGCACTGCTATCCTGAGACCTATAGCCAAAGCCTCGTATTCTGCTATGTTGTTAGTGCAAGGAAATGCTAGTTTGTATGATCTTGGTATGCAGTCCCCCTGTGGGGTGATGAAGAAGACACCAGCTCCTGATCCATGTTGTGTATATGACCCATCAAAGTATAGTTTCCAGTGATCAGCAACGTTGAGGTTAAAGATGGATTCATTTGGAAATTCAGATACAAGAGGATTCTCACAATACATAGGTGCTTCTGCTAATTGATCTGCAATAACCTATCCCTTGATTGCTAATTGATCTACAATAACCTGTGGGGTGATGAAGAAGACACCAGCTCCTGATCCATGTTGTGTATATGACCCATCAAAGTATAGTTTCCAGTGATCAGCAACGTTGAGGTTAAAGATGGATTCATTTGGAAATTCAGATACAAGAGGATTCTCAGAATACATAGGTGCTTCTGCTAATTGATCTGCAATAACCTGTCCCTTGATTGCTTTCCTCATTACATACTCGATGTCATATTCTGATAATATCATGACCCATTTTTCCATTCTGCCAGTTAACATTGCCTTTGATAAGAGATATTTAAGGGGGTAAATTTTGGCAATAAGCTTGATCTTGTGTGCCAACATGTAGTGTCTGAATTTTTGGGATGCAAGCACTACCGCGAGACATGCTTTCTCAGTGAATGAGTAATTTAGCTCATGACCAACCATTGTCCTGCTGATATAGTAGATAGCCCTCTCTGTTCCGTTTTCATCATGCTGAGCCAAGAGAGCTCCTAGGGCTGCTACTATTGCTGATACATATAAGATCAATGGCTTTCTCGGGATAGGTGGCATTAACATAGGAGGTGTTAGTAGATATTCCTTTATTTTGTTGAATGCCTCTTCGCATTTTGTATCCCATTTGTATGATACCCCCTTGTGGAGAAGGTGCAAATATGGGTTTTGCGTGTTTGCCAATTGTGCTATGAACCTTCTAATGGATTGGAGCCTGCCCTGGAGGCCTCTCAGTTGCTTTAAGTTCCTTGGTGCTTCCATCTCAAAGATTGCTTTGAATTTTGCTGGATCCACCTCGATACCCCTCATGGAGACTATGTATCCTAGTAATTTGCCTGATTGTATGCTGAAGACGCACTTCTTGGGATTTAGTCTGACCTTGTATTCCTCTAATCTATCAAACATAGCACTTAGGGTTGCTATATGATCTTTTCTCTTTCTTGACTTAGCGAGGATGTCGTCAACACAGTCTTTGACTATTTTTTGAATCATGTCATGGAAGATCAATGTCATGGCCCTTTGATATGTTGCTCCTGAGTTTTTTAGGCCAAATGGCATCATGTTCCAGCAGTAGGTCCCCCATGGACAAGTGAAAGCCGTCTTGTGTTGGTCTTCTTTTGCTATCATGATCTAGTTATATCCTGAAAATCTGTCCATTAATGATAGCATCTCATGCCCTGCTATCATGTCTACTATCATGTCGATGTTGGGAGGTGGGAAATCATCCTTGGGACATGCCTTGTTCAAATCTCTAAAATCTGTACAGATTCTGATAGCTCCATCAAGTTTTGAAATAGGTACCAAGTTTGATACCCATTCTGGATAATCAATTGGTCGGATGAATCCTGCATCTAACAATTTTTTGAGCTCCATTTTTACTAACAAAGCTATTTGAGGATGCATTTTACGAAGCTTCTGTCTGATAGGTTTTGCATCTGGATACACTACTAGTTGGTGGACCATAGTATTTGGATCAAGTCTTGGCATATCAACATAACTCCATGCAAAGTTTATTTGTCTTTCCCTTAGGAATGCTACTAGGAGTTCTTGCTCTTCTAATAATAGTGATTCCACATAGAATGTGATATGCGGGGTCTCCTCTATTCCTAGGTTGACTGGGTTGCATTTTTCAGCCAAGATTGCTGACTTCTCTTGATGAATAGCTCTTAGGGGAAATTGAATCCTTCATCCTCAGGTGCCTCAGAGAGGTTTTCACCTTTGGATATGTCCTTTCTTTTTACTATTTTCTTGTTAGAGAGTGCCACGATATGGTTTTCATTCAAGGACTTGGATATGATTCTTAGTTTCTCACTTTTGCAACTGAAGGATTCAATCATTTCCCCATAATAGGCGTGTGTGTCCAACTCCATTATGAATCTTTCCTTGTGATCTCCATCTAGAATGTTATCCCTCAACCCCATGAATTCTAAGAGCGCTTCATCATTTTTGAATATATCGAGAACTGGTGGTCCTCATTGGTCATAGTCAATTAGTTGGGGGTAGACTAAGCGGATCTCATGATTTTGACTATTTGGTTCAAAGGATATGGTACTAATCATACACAGGGTGGTATCTTCGAATAACCTAGGTAGGTTGGATAAGGTATCTTCATCATCACTACTAATATAGGGCACAGTGATAAAGATATGCATTTCTGTCCCTATGGATATTGGGGAGTGCACTTGTACTAGGACTGGCTGAGGAGAAACATTAGCAGCTCTAACCAGAGGACTTTGGCCACGTATGGTTATTATCAAACTGGCACATCCAAGACCAAGATTTGTTATGGGTTGCATCTCTGGCATGATAGGTATTATGAGCCCATTGTCATTTTGTCCTAGTCTCTGATTGTGGTCATAGCCCATCGCAAGCATCATGTCTTGGCCTTTGCTTCTTTCATCCATTGGTAATTCAGGTGTTGGTCTTTCATCTCGATACAACATGTTTGATGGATCTGCTTCAATTACCTCATGGCCAAGGTCTCCCCACCTTGTGAATTCAGGATAATTTTGAGGATAGGTTTGTGATGTGGGAGCTTGATTTTCTTGTGGGTGTCCTCATGATCTTGGAGATTGTGGTAACTCTCCTATCACAAAAGCATTGTTAGGGAGCCTATAACTTCCACAACCATCCTCCTGGATGATGAGCTTGATATCGGATATGGTGGGAATGGCGGGTGTCTCTATCACAAAAGTGGACGTGAGAGTGGCGAGATTGATGTATGATCTGGATGGGCCCTCATCATTTTTTGGCACTTGGGGGATTTTGTAATATTTGGCTTCAAGGTTCTTGTAGTATGAAAATGGCTCAGGATCTCCATGGATGGTAACCTCTTGTTCATTATGTGTGAATTTCACACATTGGTGGAAGGTTGATGCTACGGCTTTCATCGCATGAATCCATGGGTGTCCTAGGAGGATATTATATGGCAATTCGAGGTCCAAGACCTGAAATGTGGTTTCCATGAGTGTTGGCCCTACTTGGATAGGGAGCTTAATCGTGCTCTGAGACACTCTTTCTTGGTCATCATATGCTCTGATTGTGATGCCCTTCCCTTTATCAATGGAATCTTTTGATATCTTTAACTGCTTGATGAGACTAAAAGAACAAATGTTCAAACCTATACCTCCATCCACCAAGACCCTTTTGGTTTTGCTTTTGTTCACAATGACCTCCAAGTGAAGTTCACGATTGTGAGATGGTTGGGTGGGAAAATCTTGGTCAGAAAACATAAGGAGATTAGGTGTTATGATGTTTCTGACCATAGCTTGGAATTGTTCCGCATCGAGGTCCGCGGGGACAGTAGATGAGGCTAATGCTTCCTCAAGGATCTTTTTATGCATTGATGAGATTTTTAACAACTCCATGATGGAGATGTGTGTTGGCATTCTTTTGAGTTGGTCTACAACATTGTAGCTATACGGAATGGCTCTTGATGTAGGGACTCTATTTGGTTGGGATGATCCTGCAATGGTGACCTTTCCACCTCTTGTGGTGACTCCACAATCTTCGGCATGGGCGCCCTTAATGGTGATGACCATGCAGTTTTCATTGAGGTTGGCAACAAGTATTTCATATACATGATTTACACTGCCCTTTCCTTTATCCTTGTTATTCCCTTTGTTGCCATGATTCGGCATCGGATTCATGTAGATTTTAAGATCTTGATTCCTTGTAGGTGATTCCACATTTATGATTCTTTTGTCGACAAGATCTTGTATGATGTTCTTGATTCTCATGCAATTATTTGTAGTGTGGCCTTTGATTTTCTGGAATTCACATAGTTGATTTTCATTGTACCAAGGAGGTTTGACATTAGGTTCTTGATAATTATCAAATGTAGGAGCTTGGATGAATTTTTTGTCGATTAGCTTTTTCATGATGTCCTCAAGTGGTTCTCCCAAAGTAATGTATTTTTGTTTGGGGTATGTTTTGCATTGAGGTGGTCCTCTTTGGTCATTGACATTATTGATGGTGGGATTATTGTTGGGTTGATATGTTGTGTGATGAGTGTTTTGGCGTTGTGGTTGGATTTGTGGTGCGGGTGTATTTTGGCGTGGACCACTAATGACCACCTTGGCATCGACGACGCCATCATTAGTGATGTTCTTGTTTCTCGCCCATGTACGAGGTTTATCATTCTAATTAGATGATGGGAAGTTGTTTTGTGGTTCATGATATGACATTGATTCAAGGGGTCGGGTTGCAAGGGCTCTTTCGATGCTAAGCACCTTGGAGATCAGTTGATCATATGTAGTGATACCCTAAACCTTGAGATGAAATGATAAGTGACCTTCAAGGTTGGTGATGATTGTGTAGACTTGTTGTTCTTCTGGCATGGTCCATTTGCTCTGATTGGCCTTGGATCACCATCATTGAAGAAATGAAGCAAAAGATTCATTTTTTCCTTGTTTTAGAGCATATAGTTCTTCAAGACTAACATCCATTGTAATGTTACATGCATAGTTTCTAATGAATTCATCTCTGATTTCTTGGAATGTTTTGATGCCTGAGGGTAAGCGAGAAAACCATTCTATAGCATTTCCTACCAAGCTCCTAGGGAATAGCCGCATCAGATAAGTATCATCATATGCAACCTCCATACAATGAACTTGGAATTCCTTGATGTAATCTTCAGGGTTTCTCATCCCTTGATATTTGTCAAATTTAGGGATCTCAAATCCCTTAGGGAATGGTTTCATGTCTAAGCTCCTATCAAATGGATAGGGACACAAGTTGGTCTGCATTTTGGTTGTCTTCCCTGATTGAAGATCAAGTACTTATTGCGAGAGCAACTTGAGTTGTGTCATCATATCATCTTGTGGGTCAGGGGGTGGAATGAAGGTGTTTTGGGATATTGCGATTGTGGTTTGGATGGGTGGATTGGTTGGTGCATTATTCAATGGTATCGATATGTTGTGGTGGAAGAAGTAGGCTTCTACTTGCTTTTGGATGAACAATGCTTGTTGTTGCTCTTGTTGTTGTTGCGCTAGGATTTGTGCTTGTTGTTTCGCTTGTTGTTGTTCCAACAATGCTTGTTGTTGTGCTTGCTGCTGCGCTTGTTGTTGTTCTAACAATGCTTGTTGTTCTACTTGTTGTTGTTCCCACAATGCTTGTTGTTGGGCTGCCAATTCTACTACTTCTTGCTGCTCTTGGTAGTGCTTTAGTGCTTACTGATATGCTTGCAATTGCACTACTTGTGCAAGAAGTTGTGCTTGTGCTTGTGCTTGTTGTGCTTGCGCTTGTGCTTGCACTGCTTGTTGCTATAATAAAAGTTGTGCTTGAGTGACCCTTTGTACTTGTAATTCTTGTGCGGCTTGTTGTTGTTGTTGTTGTTGTTGTTGCAGTAAAGCTTGGGCTTGTTGTGCTTGTTGCACTTGTAATGCGGCTTGTGTGGCTTTGGCAGCTTGCACAGCTTGAGCGACTTGTTGCACAGCTTTTTGTTTCCACACTTGTTGGTATCCTCTTTGAAAAGCGGCTTTTAATGTTGCCTCAAATTGGTTTGATGTGGTAAATGTTGTTGGTGGTGGAGGTGGTGGTGGAGGTGGTGGTGGAGGTGGTGGTGGATTTGGAATGGTGTTCGTGGTGAGTGATAATGTTGTGTTGATTATTTGGTTGGTGGATGGTGTTGTGTTGATTGCGTGATTGGTGGATGGTGTTGTTGATGTGGTAAGTGGCATCATTGATGTGATTGGCCCTTGAGAGACCATGCTTTGCAATGTTGTGGGGGTGTTTGATGATGTTGCCATTGCTTGTGTGTTTGTCATTTGTTGTTGTGATGTCAACAATAAGTTTTGAGCATTTGGAAAAATATTTTGATTGATGGTTGGGATGTTGTTTTGATGGATACTCAGTAGAGGGGGAAGCCCTAAACCAAGGAGTGGTGTAGATGACAATTGTGATGGTGGGAGAGGTGGAAATGTAAGGGGGTGAATCCTTGTGAGAGTGTTGTGGTGTTGAAAATGCCCCCTAGTTCGAACATGTCTCCCTCCTCTTGTGGATTTGTGAGAAGAGGTGTTTGTGATGCTCCGTGAAATGATGTTGATGATGGGTCATAATGTAAAGTGAGAGGAACATTTTGGTGTAATGGATTATGGAGGATGTTTTGTTCCAATGTGGTGTTTGTGTCCAAGTTTTGGTTATTCACAAGGGGATGTGATTGAAGTGCATTGAGGAATGTGTTTCCCTTGTTAACATTGGGTTGAGTTGGAGAAAATGATGTTGTGATTTGCGGGATATTTTTCGTGACGTTTTGAGATGGGGGTGTGGATGAAATGGGGATGGTGGATGAGATTGGTGGAAAATATGTCCCTACTATAGTTCTCACATCAAAATCCGAAGGCAACTTGGCCCCTTGTTTTGCTAGTTCAAGCATGTACAACGAAGGGTTGAGTCTCATCATGATGTTGATGATTCTATGGTTGTCCGGATTTTGGAGCATTTTCGCTATTTGTTCATGAGACATTCCAAAGGTAAGATCCTCCCCTTGGGTTTCCTCTTGTGGGTTTTGTGATGATGTTGGAAGGCTAATTGTGAGATTTCCATCCCCAATGGGATTCATTTCAGGAGTGGTTTGGCTAAGATCACTTGAAGCGGGTGTTTCTTTGTTGGCTTCCATACTCTTCTTGTATTGAGATCTAGTTAGAACCATAAAACAAGGATCAATCTTTGAGAATATGGGAGATGAATCTCTTGATTCCTTGGATTAATCTCTATTTTATGTCCCAAAGTGAAATTTTTAGGATGCTTTTAGGATCAAATGTGATGATGATATGATGGTGATGTTATGGATGTTTATGGATGTTGTTTTTGGCTTTTGATAAATCTTGAATGAAATGCTAGGACTTTGGATTTTTGATTGGTTTGATTTTTGGATTTTGAGATTTTGTCCTTGATCTTGATTTGGATTTTGATTTTGATTTTGAACAAAAACACCCTAAGATGTTTGATAATGATCTAAAGGATAGTTGTGTTCAAAGGATGATGATTTGGATATGTGTGAGGAGAAGGATGCATCTACCCACACCTACCCAAACAAGATGATTGTTTCACTAAGTATATGGAGAAGGATTCATCTACATACACTAAGCTAGACAAGATGATTTGGATGACTTTGACTAAGGATATGCAAAAGGATGCATGTACACATTCCTATCCAAAGGTGTGTTTTGATAAATGTTTCAAGGACTTGGTCTCAATGATTTTGGTGTTTTCTTGATTTTGTCATAAAGCCTAGCACTTCAAGGATGATTTCAAGGTTTTTCAAAACATTATTCATGAGATGATGTTTGATGTTTTGAAAGATGGATGAAAGAGGTTTGATTTGTTTTGATCCCTAGATGAACCTAAAAAGACCACTTTGTTTACCTAGACATGGGTATTGAAGAGCATGCATATGCTTCCTAAAGACCTTTGTAACCAAGGATTGATTTCATTTGAACTTTCATTTTTGGATTTTCAATGATTTTTGCTTTGGGATTTGTGAGTCTTCAATCACACATGAAAATTCATTTTGCTTATCTTTGTTTAATGGATTTATTTTACCAAAAACACTCTCTTTGATTAAAGTTTCAAACTAAGATGTCCAATGTCTTAATTTCTTTAAACCCCACAAGATATTTTATGTGGAAATTCAATGAACTTAAGGCAAGGGTTTTCCTATTGTTTACTCAAGAAGACAAATTGAGGTATAATCCAATGCTTAGGAACCTCTAAGGACGTGAATCCCAAGGGAAAGCAATAACATATGGATTGAGTCAATGATATTTGTCTTCAAAAGGGTTTGAAATTTTGAAAATCATGTTGAATGTTTGTTTTGCAAATGTTTTCAAATACAACACTGTGTTTTCAAACCAAGACAAGTACAAGCCCTATGGATGTGTAAGACAATATTTGTTGAATCCCCACTTGGACAAGTCCAGCTATGCCTATCTTTAGTGAATGGTTAGATGCTTGACCCCACTAGCTCCCCTCCATGACACTCACTTATACGGGGCAGCCAAGCATCAACACCTATGAAACTCCCATGGCATGTTTTCCATTTCTACTAAAGACCGTAAAAGTGTGGGGAAGCTTCAGAATGATCGTTCTTGCACCAACAAATAGATTAAGGATTTTGGAAAATTCTAGTACATGGGTTCTAGTAAGGACTTTCTATTTGTGGAGATTGACCCATACAACAAGAGTCCCCTTTCGAATCCATCTTATCGGAGCCAACCACGTGATAATGGTGTTTAACCAATACCCACATTTATATCCTAGCTGGAAATACTCTTGGCTTTAGAGTGTTACCAGTTGAGTCATTCCCTTGGGTGAGTAATTTTCCCCCAAGGCAGGCCCTCTAGGATAAACAAAACAAAACAAAGACACAATCCATAACTCGTTCAATCTTTGATGGCACAAAGAAAGAGAATGTACACGAAAATGCCTCTACTCACACTCGCACAAGATGTTCAATTTTAAACCCAAATCAAAGTGTTTCAAAGCAATAAAGAGTGTTTCTCTTGCACCCTAGATTGCACGAAGTGCAAGGGGAGAGGATACGCACTCAAAATGCACCAAAGACAAAATCACACAATTCAAGCACTTGTTCATTTTATAGCCTTCAAAGCAATTGTGAGTTCGTTTTAAGCACCAAATGAAGTGTGAGTTTTGATTGTTCAATTCTTAACCTCAAACAAAATCTAGTGAGTTTGTCCTAAGATTCATTTTAAGCCCTTTGTAATGAAAAATCAAATTGTTCTTTTTAGACCCAAATGAAAATTAGTGCCCTAAAGTGAAAAGACAAACAATTTCATGGAAAAGTGTTGAACAAACACTTAAAGCGTTTCAAAACACTTTGAGTTTTCGAAAAAAAATCTCCTCCTTTCATTTTCCTTGTGCCTTGTGCCTTCGTTGTTCGTTTTGTACCTTTTCCTTTCGCTTTTCCTATAAATAACATAAATAAGAGTTAAGATGTAAGATATGGTTAAAATATATAAGACATACCAACTTTTTGAAAAAAAGGAATAAAATTGTATTGTCAAAGTACATGATTAACTCAATGACTAATCTCAATAAAATTTTACTTTACCCTCACTTTCATAAAAGAATACCTAATTTCAAAACCCTATATATATAAATTCTTAAAACTTCTATATTATTACCATCATATTATAAAGCCATAATATAGTGGCCAGCAGGCAAGTGAAGAAAATTGTATCCCAAACATTTAAAGAAGATTTCAAATGAATAATTATTAGTATGTGGAAAGTTAGCAACCATAAATGCAATTTTTTAGAAAGGAAGTGTTAGATCAAAAAAAAAAGATTACAAACACAAAATTAAAGCTTCTGATCCAATAAATGTGCCCTCTTAACTGCTATATTAAATGTTTTGAATGATTTCAGCATTTACTCCAAGGAACCAAATATCACCATCTTCACAGCACTGCCTCACCATTAGTCAATGTCTATCAGATGTTATGGTTGCAGCTGCTTTAGTAGATTTCCAAGAAATCAAATATCACCACCTTTACAGTGCTGCCTCATCATCAGTCAATGTCTGTAAGAGGTTGTAGTTGTAGCTGTTTTAGCAGATTCTATCAAAGACTATGGACGCCTAGAGAAGACACGTGAACTACCTAATGTCATGCCCTACAGAGACGTGGTCTGATAGGATGTAAAAGAAAATTCATTCCCACCATTAATAACTACTACCCTTCAATAATGTTTAAACCAAAAAGATCCATGTAGGCCGCCAAAAGTAATGTGAATAAAGATTTAAAAAAGGTGTGCAATAGAAACTCCCGAACTAATACATTTAATAGGTGCGACCAGAAGATTGCTCAAAGAGATTTTTAAAGTTAAATGCACTAGGTGGGTGAATGACATGGAAAGACAAGATTTCAATTCTATTTTGCAGGCATATTTGGACAGCAGTGAATCAAAGATACTTACAGACCATGGAGGGAATGCATTTGGCAGGTGTAAAGCCAAAATCCACAATGTTTAACAGTGCCACTCCTATAAGGGATTCATGCAAGGCATGGAAATATAGACTAGGAACAATAACTGTTTGACCGAATGGTGTAGAAGCACAGACAAGGTGCATGATACAGTAAATGTATTTGGCAGGTGTAAAGCCAAAATCCACAATGTTTAAGAGCGCCACTCCTATAAGGGATTCATGCAAGGCATGGAAATATAGACAAGGTACAATAACTGTTTGACCGAATGGTATAGAAGCACAAACAAGGCGCAAGAATTGTGCATTTCATAACCTTTCCAGCATCCTCCCTACCTACATGCAAAAAAGACATGCTTCAGGGAATGCTTTCAAAGTGACTGCAGAGGGTAGGTGAAAAACCAACGATCTTAAATGTCAAATAAGAAACTTTCAAGCTGACATAAATGGTCGGTGTGTAAAAGGCGGCGAGCAAAAGCACTCTCAAGCATTAGGTGGGTGTAATATGAAACACATGTAGGGCATGTAAATTGTTTGCCATAATGGCTTTCTAGCATTTAAACATAAAAGCCTATGCCACCCTAATTCGTAACAATGAGCCTACGTGAATCAACACCCATTAGTCAAACTTTCTAAAGGTGATGGACACCTTGTACATATGCTCCTATTATTTGAAATATCACAGTGTATAATTTTTTATTTTTTTTACTGTTCTGATACGTAAACAGAGCATGATAAAAAGGAAACTATTGTGTCAATCAAAATAGATTTGGATGACTTTTATTTTCTACTTAGATCTACGACACACCAAATCCACTTATCTACCATCAATGTTGCACCTTTAGCATTGACCATTCTCTAGTCAAGAACCAGCAGTTTCTATTTATTAGAAAGCTAATAAATACACTTTTGAATTGTTAATGCAATCTAAAAGCCTAAAAGACAAAGATTGCCACATGATCGTATTAGCTAGTTAGAACGTTCAAAACATTTCAATTGAAAGCAAAAGCATTGATATTATCACATAAGAAAACAACTAATAGATGATATGAAGTGATTTTGACTTTCATATGGTTAGAATGCCCAAAGACTATCCAAGGCTGCCCCCTTCTAGTGCCAAACTGTGAGTGTGCTTTTGAAATCTGCAAACACTAATCTCAAACAAGGGTTAGTATCTACAAATCCTTCAAGAACACTCCTATGAAATACCTTGTAAATGCTCCAAAATGCGACAAAGGATAAAAGAAAACCACAAGCATAATGAAAACACTCAACAAGTTACCTATTCCATAGTGGATTGGTGTCACATGTGCTAGTGACCCTTTCCCAATCCTTGATCAAAGCTCAAGATGATGAAATGCAAATGGAGATGACGAGCAAGATGAGTTCTCAAATTAAGAGAGTAGCCTTGCATAAAATTGTGGATCCATGAATGAGAATGAAGGACTTATTTTATAGATTTTCTTGATGATAGATTTGCCAAGATGGTGAATGTGGGACTAAAGATCCTCCAATGAGAAGATGACACTTATCAAGTGGTGATACGCCAATGGTTGTGCAAGATTTGGGAAGAGTGCCCATGAGAGGGAGAATTTGAATTCAAATTTGCAATAAATTTTAAGAGGGGGACAAGAAAAATAGCAATAAATGCTATGTTGGCCTTGTCATGTTGAGGGAAAATGAGGGTTTTTAAATAAATCAATAAAATTGATTTACTTGTGCAAGTGGAGATATTTAGAGAATGCAAGGGGGATGAGATTAGCATTTAATAATGGTTAGATTAAATTAATGATGATTAGGTTAGCTTAATGGTGTTTAGATGATTTTGACTTTTAGGATTTAAATATTTGATTTATTTAAATCAGAAAATGGCAGAATATGATTTGGGTTTGATTTAAATAAAGTCTTGATGTATTTGATGAATGGAATATGATTATGCATGATGTAAATTTGACATGTCTACATTTCCTATGTGCCTTCTTTACTTTTTTGGATACTATATGAGATTTGCATACCTCATGTTGCTTATTTTTAGTTGTTTGTTCTTGATGGCCTTTTGTTCTCTACTCATTTAGCTTAAAATTATGGGTTTAGAGGACCTTTCCCTAATTTTAATATAAGAAAACATGTCTTCCTTCAAACTATAACAAATTTATATCTCATGAGTGATGATGTTGCTTATAAAGGTAATGTCTCTTTATCATGGTAGAAAAATAAGATGGAATAATGGCTACGCTAAGTATAGATGGACATTCAATGTAACTACACTCTAAATGTTGCTATGCTTCTTCCCTTCTCTTCTTTCTTCTTCTTTCATTATATTCTAAAAGGATAAAGATCTGCCTAAATGAATGCTAGTATTATCTCGAATGACTAAGATTATTTAATGATTACGTATTGTTATAATGCAAATTTGGGTACAAAATAAACTATGGTAGTTACAAATCTTTCCATTAGATTTTACATCTTGTTACAATTAAATAAATTCTTCTATATTCTTGGGTATGTCTAAGACTATGCAGTCATATATCCTAGTTGCTATTCATTTATGCAAATGCAACATTCTCAAAGAAAATGCAATGTGTTAATAATTGTATACTGCAAAATCTGCAAGTCTAAAGTATTCTACCACATTTTTCATGAGTTGAATTTGAAACAAGCAAATAGAGTGATATTCCTATGGAATAATTCAACATGCTTGATACTACGAACAAGATAGAAAATAAGCTAATTAAAAGCATGAAATACATATTGAATACCTATCCCATATTGGATTGGTGTCACTTGTGCAAAGTGACCCTTTCCCAATCCTTGCTAAAACTCAAATGATGCAATGCCTTGAAGATGGAGTGAAGTGGAAAAAATCATTTCTCAATTGAAGAGAGTGACTTTGCATGAGATTGAGGATGATTTGATGAAGAACAAGCCTTCCATTTATAGAATATTTTGATGAGAAAAGAAGCCAAATGGATGAATGTGGGACAAATATTTAGCCAATGAGATGGAGCCACTTGTCACCTTGTGAATGGTTGAGGGATCTGCAAGTTTTGGTCAATGTGCTAATAAATGAGATTGGTTCGCCTTTTTCAAATTCAAATTCCGCTTGTTGGAGGGAGAAAAAGTGACATAAATGCCAAGTGGGGGACATGTAAGAGGGAAGTTATTGCCATGTTGCAAGGGACAAGTCAACTTGTTTTCAAATTTAAACTTGGAGAATATTCCCAAAAGATGCTTTGTTGAGGGAAAATGAGGAATTTATAAATGAATTAAAATGCTTTATTGGTGCAAGTGGGAAAAGCTAGAGGATGTGATAGGTGGTTAGTTTAGATCAATCGGGATTAGCTTAGTTAAGATGATGTTAGATGTTTTTGACCCATTTGACTTAAATACTTTGATTTTATTTAAATCAAAAGGGATGGAAAATGCATTTGGGATTTAATTCAATAAATTTTTGTTTATTTAATTCAAAGGGGGATGCAAGACTTAAATTAAACAAAGTGGATTTATTCAAAATGGATAACCTTAGGAGACTGAATTTAATGGATTTGATTTATGAAAGATGAAATGTCAGGATTTGATTAAAAATTGATTTATTTAAATGAGGTAATGATAGGTTTAAATTAAATAAATTTAATTTATTTAATTTAAATGGATGATCCTTAGAGATTCGATTTATTGAGTTTGATTTACCTGATGAATGGATGAAATGTGAATGATGTTAATTTTGTATGTCTACAATAATTAAACTATAGATTTTACCTACTATTTACTGTATTCTTTCTTGAGAACATAACTAGTACAACTATTATTTAAACAAGCCCATTCATAAATACACTGAAACACTACTTGTGACATTTTGTACGTTCATTAACAGTGGTAGCTCACTGGTTGGATTCTTAGACTACACTATATATAACAAAAGGAAAAGAAGAATAAGAGTGCATTCCTGTATATTTTCATCTTTTTCCTCCCTCTCAATGGATCCTCACTTGTAGCTTCTACTCTATGCTTCGACTAAATCCTTCAACCCCTAGGTTGAGTTCATTATTTTCATAATAGCAATACCCTTTAGTATTATGACCTCACCAGAGTCCCATTTTTAGCCACAAAATTGCTTGTTGAAAATGTTGTTTGGAGGCATGACAAAAGGTATTGCGGCCCTTATTAGGCATGGAGTCACAACATTGAGCAACAAGCTCCCTCAAGGGGCAACAACTCGCTAGAAAATGGAAAAGGGGAGTGACCCTCTCATTTAGTGTGGTGAACAAATTCCAGTTTGTTGTGCAACAGAAAATTTTGTAAGGTAATTTAAACCCTCATGATCCCACAAAAGGTGAATCATAGATTGAAAAAATAAATGATAAATAAAGGTGTTTCTAAACAAAAATAAAATAAAATGAAGAATGTGTCACACAATCTAATCTTCATTTTGAATAATGTTGATTTGATCTTGGATGTTGATTTGAAAATTTTATTGATCTAAAAAATAAAAACTCAAAGAAAAGATCCCTGCTAATTTTTTTAGAGCTTTCCAAAAATATAAAGAAGTAAAAAAAACTCCCTATTTTGCACCCAAAATTGTGGATTTATATTATTGATATAATATAATCATAACTTCTTTGGGTTTATATTATTGATCTAATCATTGCTAACCTCAAGCCTTATGAAATTTATTCATTGATACATTTGGTGAAGCTAATGTGAATCCTTTGATCTAGCTTTCCTTTTGCATGTTTTATTGACATTTTGTTGTAGATCTGTTAGTTTTTGGACAAAACCATAGGTTTTACAAATTTACTCATATCTTCTACAAAAATATGAATTTTTCTACAATATTTTTACAAAATCTTGCAAATCCTCGCAAGAGGCTGTAGTAAAAAAATTGAGGGTTTACCATCATTTTTGTGGAAGTTATTTTGATTTTAATTATTTTGATAAAATTCATTTTCTAGAGGCAAATCAATTAATTTTTTAGACATTTTTACATTTTTGCAAATATGTTTAAATTTTAATGGGGGTCTATGTTTTGCAAATTGAATTTGGAGGTCAAATACAATGCGAAACAATCTAATCTTCATTTTTTGTATGGTTTTCACAAATCCACAATTTTGGGTGCAAAACAGGGAATTTTTTTGACTTCTTTATATTTTTGGAAAGCTCTAAAAAAATTAATAGGGATCTTTTCTTTGAGTTTTTATTTTTCAAATCAATAAAATTTTCAAATCAACATCCAAAATCAAATCAACA